>CM032623.1:22449522-22723775 GCA_019097785.1 Fraxinus excelsior
TCTTCAATCCATAAAATCTGAATTCCTCTTATCCCAGTTTTCAAAAAATTACCTCCTTTTTCAAAACATACTATAGTGGCTTGATTTTCACCTAACCAAATACCTAAAATAATATCAAAATCTTTCATTTCTATAACAAACACACTGCCTCTAAAGTGAGTCCATCAAAATTTATTTGTATCCCCTTGGCTATCCAATTTGTATCAATATTTCCCCCTGATGGTAACCTTAATATGAATGAATGAGTCACACCAGAATCAATAAGGACGTAAATCGGAATATTAGAGATGGATAAAATACCTACGATTAAGTCCGAATTCTGGGTAGCCTCGTCGTGAGTCAAAGCAAACACCCTTGCTTTTTTCCTTTCTTCTCTTGCTCGGGTTTCCCTTAATCAATGGACATGAAGAAGCCACATGATCGGGTTGACCACACTTATAGCAAACATACTTTCCATACAAACAGTTTCCTTTGTAAAACTTGTTATACTTAGGATACTGGGATAAATGATTGCTTGTTTGACCCGTATTTGTCTACTTCTTAAACTGTTTAGTATTCTTATTCTTATCCAGCCATTTCCTTTTTCGAAGTCATTATGATGTCCCTTATTTACCAACTTCACCCCCGAGTAGGTTACTATCTGAACTTTCTTTACCACTACTTGAAAGGTGGTGAGATCGTGTGAACTTACAATGTGCCTGATCTCTAGGTGTAGGCCTCTCTCATAATGTTTTGCCTTTACAAGGTGTGGGGCATATCGAGACAATTCCTCGAACTTGCTCTCATACTCGAAAATTTCCATATCTCCCTTCACCAATCTTAAAACTTCTGTCTCCTTATAGTCCTGTAGAGCTTGCAAAAAAATGGTTTTCTGTTAGCTCCATCTTGAATTGTGTCCATGTTAGATTACGTTGTTCTTCATTGATGCGAGTGTATGATGAGGATTCCCACCATTGGCTTGCTCTTCTGATTAGCATAAACTCGGCATATAATACATTTTTTGATCTTTTGGACAAGATATGTGCCAGAAGATCTTCTCAATAGTATGCAACCACTTTTCAACTGCCAGAGGGTCTTTCTCGCCATCAGAGGTAGGGGGTCGATATCTATGAAACTATTCTACTATCGGAATAAGTGCAGTCGGGTATGTTGGTGGCACTAGCGGTGCTACGAGAACTGGTGGAGCTTGAGGTGCAGATTGAGCGGCAAGACTTGTTTCAACTCATTAATCTCCCATTTTAACTCCCAAATCGTCCTCGCTTGTGCCATATTCCCATATGCCATAATAATTGCAATCTCATTTAGCTACGACACTTGCACAAAATAGGAAAAAGATTTACATTCCAACATTTTTTATTGTTATCTCAAAAGAATCCTTCAAGATGAATAAAAAATTAAAAGAGCATCTGACGCAATCAACTGGAAAGCAAAAAGAATCCTACTAGACATCAACAATAAAACTTAATAAAATCCAATAAAATTCCACTCTTCAATTCATCTTTGCCACCATCTTTACTAATCCAGCCTCCATGAATCCTAGGTTTTTTAGAAGGTTGTGCCTCATCATCTGAAATAGGTAGAGGTGTATTTTCACGAATGTACATCTCAGAGGGTACACAATCATCCTCCAGAATTGCAAGTCAAGCCAACTCATCCTGCTCAATCAACTTTGCTCTTAGGGCCTCATAGTTAATCTCTCGAGGCAAGGTAGGGACAAAAATTTCTCATAAATAATTGTAGATCAATTCGGCCACCTCTAGCCACTCTTCTGGCAAGGTCTCAATAAGAAGATGGGTGGCCCGACGACCAATGACCATATGGCCAAGTCGCCTCACCTTTCTCCACCTTACTAACATCTCCCAAATGTGCTGACCTATGTTTTGCACTAGATTCCATCAATGCTCTTCATATTGCCTAATGATCTCATATCGACGAGACATCAATGAACTCGTCTTTCTACAAGTTTTCTTAATATGTACCATCTGTGTCATACCAATATTCGAGGTCCAATCAGTGGGTATCTAATAAGTTTTTGTTAATTGTCGAGGATTTAAATAAACATTGAATTTGGTCACGTTCTCAAAATACTTGGTACAATAATGATTATCTATAAAAAGTATTCACACTCCAACATATATACTAATGAATCTAGAAAAATCTTTCACATACTCATCACCTAGATATAAGTAGATATAAAACTTCTTTACCACAAAATCGGTATAGCGCGACTGTGGGAAGCACTGTACTCAGGATCCTCAAGAAAAAAAAAAATTGAACAACTTTATATATGATACAACACACCTAAGATATGGTCTCCAATGCAAGTCTACAAAAAAGAAAAAAAAAATAATGGTAGCTATTGGTCCATACTTAGACAATTATGGTGTAACTTAATTTTGGAAAACTTCTAGAGAAAATTCAGCAATAATCGGTTCCGCAATAATGGAGAGAAAAATATGTTTGACCTAGTAAACGTCAACTAAAATTTCTGAAATTTCTACACAGCCAATAACACATACGTACAATATGTAAAAAAATTTGGGGTCTCGACGATGATGTTTGAAGTAAGAAAATATTTTTCAACTATGATGAACAATATTTTCGAAACTGACCCGACACAGTTTACTAAAACGGATATAACTTTTTCTCTAGGTACTATTTTAATATAACTCGTAAACATTTTAAACCCCACTGACTTAAGTCTAAAACATTGAAGTAGCCCAAGTTTTACCATTTTTAAGTAAGATGATAGAATCTGAAAATTCAATTCAACAATAATTAAACTTCATGCATAATTAATCCAACATTTCTAAGTTATAGTTGATATGCAATGTATATAAAAACTAGATGAAATAGACAACATGTGTATCTAACTGATGGTGCTGACCAAGTTGATGCTCCCAAATATTCTCAAGATCCTTTGCATGGAATTGGTGGTCCAATGACTAGAGCAAAGACAAAGAGGATGAACGAAACTTTGCAAGGTTTGATCATGGAAGTGCAATACAAAGAGGCGGTGCTAGAAGATCCTAGAACTAAATTCGAAGATTCCAAAGCTTCATCATGGATGGTCAATTATCTTTTTGTGCAAGGGATATATCTGGAAGAGCTAGAAGAATGCACGGTAATTAGTTAGGAATTTTTTACTTAGTCTTTTAATTAATTATGGGATGTTCATATTTTGATCAATTAGGATTTTAACTTTAGTCTTTTGGGCTCTTTTATGTTTTAGCTACTAGGCCCAATCCATCTTTTTAAGGCCCATTTCATTTTTTTCTTCTTCAATTAAGCTAGGGATTTGTCTTTAAACATGGGGCCATGTTACTTGGTGAGAGGAAGTTTTTTTGAAGCTATGGAAGAAAGCTCTTGCTTGCCTTTTTCTTGCATTCTTGGTAGAATGCTTGATATTTGACTTATCAAAGGAGTGATCAACCTTTGTGGCGTCTCAAGGTTGGGGTTTTAAGGATTTTGTTGCCTTAAGGTTCTAATCTAGTCATCTTTCTTCACGTTCATACCAGGTCTGATTTGTTCTATTTTCCATTGAATTTGTGGGTTTACAAAGGGGGTCCTTGTCATTTGGTATCAGAGCACTTTGGGTTGTTGAAAAATAGGTTGTTGATTTCCATATTCCTTGTTGTGTTCTTGCTGGTGAAAAACGAAAAAAAAAAGAAAGAAAGAAAGAAAACGTGGCTGGTTGTTGAGTGCTCGTTCAAGTTTCATATTTCTTATTGGTTTAAGTTCAGATTGGGGTTTATTTGATTGAGTTTCTTGTTCTTGCTGAATTAGTTCCCTCTTATTTTGGTCTAGTTTTGCTCTATTTATGACATTAAAAACTCTGACCTTTGTTGAGCTGGTCACCATTTAAACTGGTTGCTTCTTGAGAATTGTTGAATTGTTGATTCTATTAAAGAACACAAAGGGGGTTGGTTTGGCTTTAAGAGGTAAAAGGCAAGAGAGACCATCAACAAGAAAAAATCCAAATTGTATGAAACACGAGTGATAACAATCTGATTTGAGTGCAAACACGTGGGGGAGTCTGTGAACATCTTTTATTTTGTTTGATTTTTACAGGTTGAAGCGATGAGTAAGGAATAAGGAGAACCACAAGAGGTCGACATGAAATTCTTCATCAAGGATGTTAATGACCAATTTAAATTATTGAATGCGAGATTGGATGATTTGGAGTCCTCTTCTGGTTCTAGAGCATATAGAAGACATAAGTTAGATGAAGAGGACGAAGTTGATTCCGAAGTGGGGAAATCAAATTGGAAAGACAACAAGGCTGCCCTTAGAAAAAAAAAGAAGAAGCAAAGTCCAAGAATTCAGTTATTATTCCTAAAGGAAAACCAGAAACTATAACTCTTACTAAGTGACATGATATTAAGTGTTTCAGGTGCCAAGGATTCGGACATATTGCTTCTGAATGCCCAAATAACAGGGTTATGGTTGTACGGGCAAATGGAGAAGTTGAGATTACTAGCTCAAGTGACAATGAGATGCCTCCATTGGAGGATTGTTCTGATGTTGAAGTGGAAGAACCTGTGCTGGGTGATTTACTTGTCACAAGGAGAGCCTTGAGTATACAGCCTAAGGATGAAGAGGATGATGAGCAACGTGAGCATATCTTTCACACAAGATGCCACGTGAAAGATAAGGTATGTACGTTGATTATTAATAGAGGGAGTTGTACTAATGTTGCTAGCACCTTGTTGGTAGAAAAAGTTGAATTTGAAGTGGCAAATGCATCCTAAACCGTACAATCTACAATGGCTAAATAACTGTGGAGAAGTACACAAGCAAGTCCGGGTACCTTTTTCGATTGGCAAGTATGAGGATGAGGTTCTTTGTAATGTGGTACCGATGTATGCTGGTCATATTTTACTTGGCCGACCGTGGCAATTTGATAGGAGGGTTTTGCATGATGGGCACAAAAACTGATATTCTTTTGTAATGAACAATCAAAAAGTTGTATTAGCCCCTCTCAAACCATTAGATGAGGATCAAATTAGGATAACAAAAGAGTGCAAAATGAGAAAGAAACAAAAGTGTGAGCATGAGGAAAATAAAAAGAGAGCAAGTGAGGTCGAGAGAAAAAATGGAGAGAAAAGTAAGAAAAAGGAGAGAAAAGTGAGCAACATGGGGAGAAAAATAAAAGAATGAATGTAATTGCTGAAAAACACGAGGTTGAGAGTGTAATGATGGCAAGGCAACAAGTACTTGTACTTATGTATAATGATGTTTATCTTTCTACTAACGACCTTAACTTATCTTCGCCTAGTTTTTTTGTGTCTTTATTGTAGGACTTTGAGGACCTATTTCCTGAGGAGATTCCTCATGGGTTACCTCCTTTAAGAGAAATTAAGCATCATATTGACTTCATACCTGGTCCAGTCATGCAAATCGACCTGCTTATAGAGTTAATCCTAAGGAAACGAAGGAGATACAAAGGCAAGTGGATGAACTATTGCAAAAAGGATTTGTAAGGGAGAGTCTTAGCCTATGTTCGGTTCCTGTCCTCTTAGTTTCAAAGAAAGATGGAACATGGCGCATGTGCGTGGATTGCCGAGCTATATTAACAAGATAACAGTAAAGTACTATACATCATATCCCCAGATTAGATGATATGCTTGATGAGTTTCATGGCTCTCAAGTGTTTTCTAAAATTGATTTAAAGAATGGCTATTATCAAATTTGCATGAAAGAGGGAGATGAATGGAAAAACTGCATTTTAGACTAAATATGGATTGTATGAGTGGTTATAGCCTTTTGGTTTATAATGCACCTAGTACGAATATGAGGCTAATGAACCATGTCTTGCATGCTCTCATGGGGAAATTTGTGGTAGTTTACTTTGATGATATTTTAGTTTAGAGCAAAAATTTGGATGAACATGTGGAACACTAGCATTGTGTGTTTAGTGTGTTGAGAGAGCATCAATTGTATGCTAATCTTAAGAAATGCACGTTTTGTATGGAATCTGTTGGGTTTCTTGGATTTGTTGTTAGTTCACAGGGTATTAGTGTTGATGAAGAGAAGGTAAGATCAATAAGAGACTGGCCTACACCTAAGAATGCCAATGAGGTGAGGAGTTTTCATGGTTTGGTAAGTTTTTATCGAAGGTTTGTTAAAGATTTTAGTTCTATTGCTGCACCTTCGGATGAACTTGTTAAAAAGAATGTTGTTTTCAAGTGGGATGATGTGCATGACCGGGCTTTCAAAACTTTGAAAGATAAGATAACTAATGCACGTTTGCTGTGTTTGCCTAACTTTGATAAAGCTTTTAAGATAGAATGTGATGCATCTGGGATTGAAATAGGACATGCAACATTCCAAACCAATTGCTTATTTTAGTGAAAAGCTAAGTGGGGCAGCATTGAATTATCCTACTTACGACAAGGAGCTTTATGCATTAGTGAGAACTCTTCAAACATGGCAGCATTATTTGTGGCTGAGGGAATTCATCATTCATTCCGATCATGAGAGCTTGAAGTTCTTGAAGACCCAAGGTAAGCTTAATAAAATACATGCTAAGTGGTGTTCATAGAAAAATTTCCTTATCTAATCAAGTACAAATATGGGAAGAAAAACGTTGTGGCTGATGCATTGTCTTGGAGGTACGTATTACCTACTTCATTGCAAACTAAGTGGTTTTGAATTGCTTAAGGATTTGTATGTTAATTATTCTAATTTCGACCAAGTATGGAATGCATGTGATAAGTGTACATTGGTGATTTTTATAGGCATGAAGGATTTCTATTCAAGAAAGATAAAGGATTTCTGTTCGTGAGTTGATTGTTAGGGAAAGTCACGGGGGAGGTTTGATGGGAGACTTTGGTGTTCTGGAGACTTTGGTGTTCTAAAGACTTTGGATATGTTATGTGAGCATTTTTATTGGCCTAATATCAAGCATGATGTGCAATCTGTTTATGATAAGTGCATTGCATGTAGGCAAATAAAATCTAAAGTTAGACAACATGGCTTGTATATCCCTTTACCTGTGCCTACTCAAAATGGATTTAGACAGCAATATCTATGGATATTGTTTTAGAATTACCAAGGACTCAGTATATTTGTTGTTATTGATAGGTTTAGTAAAATGACTCATTTTATTTCATGTTCCAAATCCAACGACGCAACACATATTGCTGATTTGTTCTTTAAAGATGTGGTTCAATTGCATGGGTTGCCTAAGACGATTGTTAGTGATAGAGATGTTAAGTTCCTAAGGGATTGTCTGGTATTGATTTTGCTTCTCCATTTTTGTAATTTTTTTATCGTTAGCTATGACAGGAGGGCCCCAACATCACTCACACACAGTCAAACATTGTGGCTTGAACATTGTCAAACGGCTGGAATTATGCTTTTTAGCAGAAACAGACACCCCTAAGTCATTTTTGGCACACTTTATGGAATAAATTAGGAACTAAACTATTTTTTTTACTGTTACACATCCTCAAATGGATGGTTAAACTGAAGTAGTTAATAGGACACTCACTACTTTGTTACGTACCATCATTCAAAAGAACCTAAAACAATGGGAAAAGTGTTTGCCACATATTGAGTTTGCATATAATAGGTTTGTTCATTCTACTTCTTCATTTTCTCCTTTTGAAATTGTTTATGGCTTTAATCCTTTAACACCTGTGGAGATTTTACCTTTGCCTACATTAGAGCATGCTAATCTTGATGGTAAGAAAAATGTAGATTTTGTGAGGAGTTACATGCCAGAGTTTGAGCCAACGTTGAAAGAAAGAATGAACAATATGCTAACCTGGCGATTGGGTCTGGGTGCACATGCGTAAAGAGAGGTTTCCCACACAATGGAAGTCAAAATTGCAGCCTAGAGGAGATGGACATTTTCGAGTCTTGGAGCGGATCAATGACAACGCCTACAAGCTAGATTTGCCAAGCGATTATGGTAATGTTAGTACAACTTTTAATGTTGCTGATTTATCTTTGTTTGATGTAGGTGATTCGAGAACGAATCCTTTTGAAGAGGAGGGGAATGATGGAGATCGAGGTGCTGACCAAGTTGATGCTCCTAAATATTCTCAAGATCCTTTGCAAGGAATTGGCGGTCCAGTGACTAGGGCAAAGACAAAGAAGATGAAAGAAGCTTTGCAAGGTTTGATCATGGAAGTGCAATACAAAGAGGCGGTGTTAGAAGATCCTAGAACTAAATTCAAAGATTCCAAAGCTTCACCAAGAATGGTCAATTATCTTTTTGTGCAAGGGATAAATCTGGAAGAGCAAAAAGAATGCAATGATTAGTTAGGAATTTTTAACTTAGTCTTTTAATTAATTATGGGTTGTTCATGTTTTGATCAATTAGGATTTTAACTTTAAACAGGGGTTCTTCTTCAATTAAGCTAGGGATTTGTCTTTAAACAGGGGGGCATGTTATTTGGAGAGAGGACGTTTTTTTGAAGCTATGGAAGAAAGCTCTTGCTTACCTTTTTCTTGTGTTCTTGGTAGAATGCTTGAAATTTAACTTTTCAAAGGAGTGATCAACCTTTGTGGCGTCTCAAGGTTGGGGTTTTAAGGATTTTGTTGCCTTAAGGTTCTAATCTGGTCATCTTTCTTCACGTTCATACCAGGTCTGATTTGTTCTATTTTTCATTGAATTTGTGGGTTTACAAAGGGGTCCTTGTCACTAACTTTTCAAAATTTTAGGAACTTATCTTATACGACAATTAATATAAAGTATATCATCACAACCTTTAAAAAAGTTTCAACTCCTAAAAAACAATTAAGACAAGTGCGTGCAACCTTTAGGAAGTGTCGTAGCGAAGGAATAATATAATCTAAATTATTTTTCGATTTATACAAGAAAATTTATTTTAAAACGAAACACAAGATATTTTTTTCTCGATCGCTACATACACACTCTGAACGACAGAGATATCAATAGTAGATGGAACGCCATCCATTTTTGAAAATGTTATTTTTATGTCTTCTAAACTCTGTTCAATTCTATATTTCCTTTTCATTCATAATTCATACTAACTTGGGCATCGAAAGCCAATTAAAGAAATGTTATTACGCCATCCATTTTTGAAAATGTTATTTTTATGTCTTCTAAACTCTGTTCAATTCTATATTTCCTTTTCATTCATAATTCATACTAACTTGGGCATCAAAAGCCAATTAAAGAAATGTTATTGGTGGTCCTAATCTCTCTATGCTTTCAAGAAAATTGATAGACAAAGTTTTGGGTGGTTCGAATAAAATCTAACTGGGCACGCCACAAATGCTACCCCTTCATCATGGGATATCATCTTTCTTTCTTACTTATTTTGGAAATTTTCTTTTTAAATTTTTTACCATTGTCAGGATCAACACTAACTTAAGCATCAGAGAACCGATGACAGAAATGCCATGGATGACCTTAACTTGTCTTTGCTCTCAGCAGCTTCACCCAATAGGATAAAACATATCACACGTCAAGTTTAAGATTTACCTTATCAGCCAAAATTCGAAAAGCCCTGAATCTTGGGAGATGAAGATCCAACGCAATTTACAAACAATTATTTAAATTTCAGATGTTGGCCGATATCATGTGGCTTCCGTCAAGCCATCTGGACGAAGATGATCACATAACTTCCATTAGCCATCTGTATGAAGATGACCACATGGTTGCCATCAAGATGTCTGGACGAAGGTGGCCCTACTATCACCATCGAACCAATCCAGGTGACCACGCAGCTGCCTTCACACTAGGACAACCTTCAAGCCAACCAATGACAAGATATGAAAGTGAATAGTCTCATTTTATATATTAATCTCTCAAATAATGTTTTGGTGTTCTTGTACAATGAATGCCTCATATAGGCAATAATAAAGAAATCCTAAATAACTCCTAAAACATCAAGATAACATCAAACAAATAGAGTTCTAAATAAAAGGAAAAAAATAAACCACCTTCAAATTTTGTACTACGCATGCGTTGTGTATTGTAGCTCATGCGTGTGGTTTCATTTGATTTGGCCCCGATTAAATTTTTACTTCTCTGCAGGCGAGATTCACTTTTTGGCTACACTCTTCACTCAACTTCTTCCAACATAGCTTGAATTAAGTGCACTAAGACCATACACAATCTCAAAAAGCAAATAAGAAAGTAGTAGAATGCATGGACCTATTATATGCAAATTCTATAAATGGTAAATTGTCTTCCCAACTTTTCGAATTCTTATTGATTATAGTGCGCAAAATTTGAGATGAGTTAATGTTGAATTAACTACCCCAGTTTATCCATTTATTTGTGGGTAGCAAGTAGTGTAAAATAAAATCTTAGTTCTCAACTTACCCCACGAAACCCTCCAAAACTAAGGAACTTAACATCCCTATCAAACACAATACTTTTTTGTATCCCATTAAGATGCATTATTTCTCTAAGAACAAATCAACTGTGTTCATAGTATCACATGTTTCATGACATGGAATGAAATTTGTAATCTTACTAAACAATATCCACTACCATGGCTCACTAGGAACGGTTAAATATGTGCGCGAACCTTGGAATAAAACCTTAGATTTAGTCTTCTTACATGTAATGCATCTATTACAAATGTGATTAACATCCCTTTCATTTTAGGCCAATAAAAATTCTCATGTAACATTTCTAAGGTTTTAAATACCAAAATGTCCCATTAAACCCCGCATTATGTGTAGAGGTGCTAACAATACACTCATGGAACAATTAGGCACGTATAACTTATTTTCCTTAAACAAATATCCACCATGCTTATAAAAATTATCAATTGCAACATTAAACATGTTAGAAAAACCTCATCATTGGCATACATGTCCTTAATATATTTAAACCCAAACGTTTTGGCACTTAAAGCAGTAAGAAGAATATCTCTCTTTGATAATGCATCAACAACTATGTTGTTTTTACCTTGTTTATACTGAATATCTCTCTTTGATAATGCATCAACAACTATATTTCAATGACTCATGATCGATGTGGATAAACTCCTTCGGCTACAGGTAGTGTTACCATGTCTCCAAATGTCGAACAAGAGAATAAAGATTTTTGTCATAAGCAAGATAATTCAAAACTAGCTGCTTAGCTTTTCACCGAAATAAGCAATTGGTCGCCTATTCTGCATTAAAATGGCTCCAATTCCTATTCTAGAGGCATTACATTCAATCTCAAACGTTTTGTTAAAGTTAAGTAGTACTAAAATAGGTTCATAACATAACTTATCCTTAATAATATTAAATTCATTTTCTTGTTCAGTGCCCCAATGAAATCCAACATTTTTTTTACGATCACAGTGAGTTGTAACGGCCCAGGTACCACTTAATGGGTCGCTCGACCATTACATCGACGACATACTGTCCCCAATGCACCAACATGGGTCTTTTCAGTATACTTTGTCCTCACTCGCATGCTTCTCGAGAAAACTTCTTAGGGGGTCACCCATCATGGAATTGCCCCAAGCTAGGCACGCTTAACTATGGAGTTTCAAGCGATGGGCTTCTGGAAAAGAAGGTGCACCTTGTTGGTACAGTGGGGACAGTATGTCGTCAATCTAACGGCCGGGACAGCCCATTAAGTGGGACTTGGGTCATTACAAATGGTATCAGAGCGCGGTTGCCAGGCGAAAATTGGAAACTAATTGCTATACGGGACAAAGTGCTACACCATAGGACGGGAGCAACCTATAGAATCCCAACGCCTGGCAACGGATCCTCAGATGGATCATGCGCGACGAGGACGTCGAGAGTCTAATGAGGGGTGATTGTAATACCCAGACTAGGAAAGTTTAAAAAGATTTGATAGGTACTACTCATACCTACAAGGTGCACCTTCTTTTCCGGAAGTCCATCATTAGAAACTCCATAGTTAAGCGTGCTTGGCTTGGAGCAATTCCATGATGGGTGGACCCCGGGAAGTTTTCTCGGGGAACGTGCGAGTGAGGACAAAGTATGCTGAAAAGACCCATGTTAGTACAATGGGGACTGTACATCGTCGATCTAACGGCCTGGACAGCTAGCTAAGTGGGACCCAGGTCGTTACATGGGTGGTGTGACAAAATGCCTATAAAAACTAGCTAAACCATGGAAGATTCTTATCTCGGTTATACTTTTAGTTGTTGGTCACTCCTTGATGGCTTTTATTTTTTCTTCATCTACTTCAATACCTTTTGTACTAACAACATAACCAAGAATAACTACTTTTCCATGCAAAATGTACACCTCTTAAAATTAACATAAAGTTGCTCGTCTTAAAACAAAAGACACACATCTCAAATGCTCAATATGCTCATCCAAACTCTTGCTATATAATATATATTAGGATGTCATCAAAATAAAATGCTACAATTTTCTTATGAATGCACGCAAAACGTTCATTTATCTCAATGAAAGTATTAGGAGTATTAATAAGTCCAATTGGCATAACTAACCACTCATATAACCCATATTTAGTTTTAAAAGCAATTTTCCAATCAACTTCTTCTTTCATTCTAATTTAGTGATAGCCACTCTCGAAATCTATTTTACTAAAAATACACGATCCATGCAATTCATCAAGCATATCATCTAACAAAGGTATGTGATGACAATACTGTACCGTTATGTTATTGATTGCCCATGGACATTATTGTCCACATCCCACCCTTTATAGGCATAAGTAGTACTGACATTGCACATGTATTCATGTTCTTTCTCACGTACCCTTTGCTTATCAACTCCTTAACTTGCCTTTTAAAGCTCCTTTATCTCCTCATGATTATTTCTATAGGCTACCACAGTATGAAATAATAGCTCCAAGTATAAAATCAATTTACCAAACTAGGGAAAGCTTGGTTAGTTTCCTCAACATTAAGGAAAGATTCCTTGTAAACCGGCAATATCAAATGCCGGTTTTCCATGAAAGCCCTCTTAATTTCACTCTCTTTTGCATAAAAAAATAATAAAAAAAAAGTCACTTTTGTCTTTTCATTTCTCTCTGCAGGCTCTCTATTTTTTTTTTCTCTTGTGGTTCTACTCATTTTTTTTTTTGTTTTTAGCAATCTCTCTATTTTCTCTCTTACTCTCATTTTTTGTTGAAAGTTCAATTTAATTTCAATTGATCCTCATAAACCTGCTTCGGTGTTAAAGTAACGAGTGCAATTGATTTTCCATCTTTGACAAAGCCGTACCTATTTCTAAATCCATCATGTATCACCTTCCCATCACACTGTTATGGCCTTCCCAATAAGATATGCCCAGCATGCATAGGAATAACATCACACATCACCTCATCAATATACCTCCCAATATTAAAGCTCACCAATACTTGCCTGTTAACCTCAACTTCTCCACATTTATTCAACCACAACTTAGCCCAACTTCTCAACAAAGGCGGTACTAGTTACATTGGTACAATTGTCCCAATCTATAATCATACTATATATCTTATTGTTAACATAGTATCTAGTATGGAATATATTCTCTATCTGCCACTCCACATCATCCACCTTAATTTGTATACTAAGAGCATGTCTCGCAACAGTTGCTTTACCTTTCACTGGGTACTCCACTTAATCACCATCGCTAGCATATCCTCCAACTCAGACATCTCATCACTATTACTCTCACTCTCAGTCACCACTTCCTCATTTCCGAATTGCCCTTTTATTTTGGGCATTGAGAACAATGTGCCCAGAATCCAAGTATTTAAAACATTTGATATCCCTATTTTTAGAAGGTTGAGAATCTGAATTGGTTTTATTTTTGTTAGCTACCTCTTCTTTTTTCCTAGATGGTTCAATTTTACTCTTTGCAATAGCCCCATCACTCCTATTATTATTATTATTATTATTATTATTACCCCACTTTGGTTTCTAAGGAGGGTTAGAACCCGGAGAATACCTTGTCGCTCCCTTTTTTTAATTGTCTCTATACTTTCAAATACATATGCACCATGTCCTTTTTAACTCCACATAATGTTGTAACTCAACCATATTGGCTATATATCCATATTCAATCCATTCAAAAATCTAGTCATTGTGGCATCCATATCATCCTCAACATTAGTCCTAATCATTCAATCCATTCAAAAAATCTAGTCATTGTGGCATCCATATCATCCTCAACATTAGTCCTAATCATAGCTACCTCCATCTCTCTAGGTAATTATCTACACTCCTTGAACCTTGACTAAAGGCTTTGTAATTTTCGATAAGGTCTCTATAGACTATGTACAAATCTTCTCCTCATGAGAGCTTTCAATTCACCCCATATTTCTATAGGTCTCTCATGATTCCTTCTCCTACTTGTCACCAATCGATCCTATCATATTATTTCATAATCTGTAAGTTCTATCACTGCTAGTTTAACATTTTCTTCTCAGAATAATTATGGCAATCAAAGATCAACTCTAACTTCTTCTTCCACTCCAAATAAAATTCAGGGCCATTTCTACCTTGAAATGAAATAATGTTTATCTTAAAACTACCCAAATTACAATCAATTATATCTCCATCTCACCCACCAAAATCTTTAGAACCTCCTCTAGGCCACCTTTCACGCCCGTCTCTTCTATTTCTCATCCTACCCACTTCAGCCATTGAGATTTGGTCATCCTCATTCTCACTCTCTACTTCATTCTCATAATCAAATTCAGCCTCAGGTTCACGCCTATCTTACCCATTAACATTAGGAATTCTTTTTGGTTATACCTTTTGTAAGTTTGTAATCACCGTATCCTGCATATCCAACAAATCCCAAATTTCTCCAAACACTTTCCTCTCAAATTTTTGTTGCATAGTTTTCAACTTGAAGAATTGGTTGTTCTCCCTAGATGTAGATTCTTCTTTTTCAGACATCTTAAAAACTAGAAAAAAAATAATCTTCACATGTTTGCACTTAAGTGTTTCACTCAATATTGACTTTCCCCGATAATAAGCTCTCCACGCTTGCCTTTTTCCTCTCTATGCTTTCTTTGTCAAGTTGAATAAAATCAATCAAGAATTCAGCCTTTATGTTCAAACCCACAAGAACTAAAGAAACAAGGAGGGTAATAAGACTCAAGGAAGAACTCAAAAGGAAAGATCAAAAGAAGAATGAAAATACCCCCAAGAATTTCATGAAAAGATTTCTTGAATTTCTTTTAAGGCTTTCACCACATGATCGATTTCCAAGGATATCTATTTGTATCGAATAGTAATAAAGACGGTATTTCTTGAAAAATAATACCATAAGAATTTCAAAAAAGGTTTTCTTGAAATTGAATATGCTTTTCTTGAACTGTCGTTGCCTTTTTCTTAAATTTTATAGGCCTTTTTTTTTTCAAGTTTCTTCGTTTCTCTTTTGAATATTCTTTCCTTTTTTTTTTTTTAATTTAAGTTTTTTGGACACAAACTTAATGAACATATCGAAAACAAAGAAAAAAAAATTTGTTGGCGCAAAGGTCAATGCACGATAAGTGTATTTTATACATTTATTATGGCATAAAAATATAGACATTTAAGTTCCTTTGTACAATTATAGTGGACTCAGACCACAAAATCATAATTAAAGATTGCCAGGAGTAACTTGGATGCAATTAGAACTCAAAAAAGAATGAAATATGATCAAAGTATTTTTACAAATCAATTTCCAATCGTGCAAGTTATATTCCGGATTTTTAGTCGAACATTGAGACTCATTTTTGACATAGTAAACGTTCAAATTGGAAAAGTTCTATATCCAGAAGGATTGTATCATTTTCAATTATATTTTCAATACACTTTGAATCGCCTCAATCAAATATCGGGAGAGGGAGTTATAACCAAAATATTGACAACTATGCATGAACAAAAACATGTGTGCGCGAAAACAGTTTTATTCGATTGGAACTCTTTTGAAAACCGTTTTGGACATAATTTTAAGGTATTTTTGGCTCATATAAATACCTAACATATTATATTCCAATATTCATCAATTATTTTCATCAAAAGGAGGCAAAATTCATAGTTTTTGTAAGAGAATTGAAGGGGACTTGTTAGAATTCAATCAATTGAAGACGCAAGTGAAGATTCATCAAGAAGCCATTGAAGAGATTCAAGATTCCAAAATTCACCTTCATTTTCATCTTCTCATTTATCAAAAATCAGAGTTATGTCTTTTCACTTAAATATGATTTCGTATAATTTTGATATGGTAGGCTAGAATTTTAATTACTAAGATGTATACCTTTATTACAAAGTTTATAATATAAATTAAAATTCTAGCCTTTATTACATAAATTAAATATTTTGACATAAACCAATTCACAAAACATTCTAATTAGTGGCCAATTAATTGAAATTATGAAGCACAGTAACACGCATATAAGAAACCACACATATTGGACGTCAAAATATTTAATTTATGTTTTGTGAATTTTATTGATTTCGAAAGAAGCAATAAAATATATAGATAGCACTTATCACAAACATTATAAAGTTCGATAGGGAATAGTGGTATACCGCTATGCTTTGCAGGATTTCTATAAATGTTCTTGCATTTTAATGCATGCTCAACACATCTGGTTGTAGTTGCGAGAGATGAGAAGAAAGACTAATAGGAAATACATGATTCTACCAGTGGTAGAAAGTAGATCCAGTATAGCTTACCTAATATTTGGGCAAGCTAATTTTCTCTTGAAAACAGACGTTATCAATATGTTGCATGGAAATTCTTTGGGAGATTCTTTGTGGACATGTGTACAACAATTTAATATCCAGGGATTTCTAGGGATGCAATTCGACTGAGAATCTTTCCTTACACTTTGAGAGATTCAACTGGGGAATGGTTGGACACGTTCCTACCTTGTAGCATCACTACTTGTAACAGTTTGAGTCGGAAATTTTTGAGTAAATATTTTTCACCAAAAAGAATTGCCAAGTTGAGGGACGAGAACATTGTGCTAAATCCATCAAGCAGGGTTAACGTTGACTCTGCCTATGATGTGTCAATTACCAAAAAAAAAAAAAAGAGAAGTCCATTTGATAAATCAATTGAAAAGGTAAATTACATACAAAATTATCCAATGTAGCAGAATAATCCACACTCCAATATCTACAATCCTGGCTAGAAAAATCATCCCATGGAGCAATAATCAGTAATCACAACGTGCACTACTAGGTTTTCAACAGCCAGAAAAGTAGCCCTTATAGGAAGAAAATACTAAAATGGCTGAAGCATCAAATAATTTCATGGAAAGGACTAATAAGACTTTGCAGATTCAGGGGGCTGCTATTAAGAATTTAGAGAATCAAATGGGACAAATAGCAAAAAACACTTAGAAAGACTACCGGAACCTTGACAAGTGACACCAAGATAAATCTCAAATAGAAAGGTAATAGTAATAAGTGTTGTGGAGAGTGAAATAATTGGAGACTTACCTATGTAAACTCTAACTTTAGTTCAGTCAATTACTACGCAAAGTGAGGTTCAACTTCTAGAATTTGAAGTTGCATTAACAGAGGAAAGCAGAGCTAGGCTGCAAAATAAATTGCTTCCCAAATTCAAGGATCCAGGGAGTTTCAGTTTACCTATTTCCCTAAACAAAGAATATTTTTTAATACTTTATGTGATACATGTACAAGTGTTAATTTAATGCCTTTATCTGTCTAAATAAAATTAAGACTTGGAAAAGTAAATGAAACAATGGTGTCACTTCAGTTGGCCGATAGAAGCATCAAATATCCAAGAGGAAAAGTTGAGGATGTATTCATTAAAGTTGGAAATTTAACATTTTTAGCGGGCTTTCGTATTCTTGACATAGAATAAGATCAAAATATTCTAATAATCTTGGAGTCAGCCCTTTCTAGCAACTTGTCGAACCTTGATTGGCACGGAGAAATGTGAGTTGACCTTAAGGGTTGAGGATGAACATGAAGATTTTAAATTGCATAATCCATCTAAGCAACCATCATACTTCGAGGAGTGTAAGTGTATTGATGAAGATCATCTACAAAGCTCCCATAAGAGAAAACCTAAAATTGGTGTAATTCTTAGTTGAGATGAGAATAGGGAGTTTAAGGTGTGGGGAACAAAAAGATGATGCAAGGTTGGAAATTGGGAGGAATGCAAGAGGCGAAAAATTCCTATTTGAACCCTCATGATAATCTCCTCTACGATGTCGAGCCCATATCATTATATTATTTATTTATCTATATATTTATATAATTTTAATATTTTTACCCAATATTTTTATTTTATAATTAATGAAAAAATAATTTGTACTGCGAAAAGTGCAATAAACAAGGAAAATAAGAAAAATACTTGCATTTCTTGGCAACTAAAAGAGTGTTGATTGATGTACAAGGAGGCAAATTAACACTACAGGTCAATGAAAAGCAAGTCATGTTCATCATTTATCAAACAAAGAAATCCTCAGAAAAAGTCAACACTTGCTATAGCTGCTATCGAAAGTACATGGCAACCAGTTACTCAAATATTGATATAGCTACTACCGAAAGCTACACATGGACCAAGGAAGTGGTACATTTCATCTTAGATCAAGAAGTCGATCCACCTGACAAAAAGAAGAACTACATTGAAGAACCTTTGAAACCTCCCAATATTATCAAATCAAAAGAGGTTTTTAATGCTATACTGGAGTTGAAGCCGCCTCCTAATCCTAGTGGCAATGCTATTCTAAAGAAAAACTCAAAGACAAGGGAAAAAATTGGAAACGTGAAGGCAGGAATGCCTCTTAAAGATTCAACATAAGGAATTCCGACAATGTCAAGCTAATGACTTTAAATAAGAGCTTTTTGTGAGGCAACCCAAGCTTTCTATCTCTTATTTTTAGATTTTAGTTTATATTTTTTATTTCTTTAGTTTATTAAAGAGTTTTTTATTTTTTATTTTTTTTTTATTTTTTGTGTCATAGGTCAAATCTCAAGTTTGGGGGAGAAGCTATATCAACATTCATCATCATTCAATCCACCATCACTTCACCATGACACTGGTAGCAATGAAGACAATTAACATTTTCACTCTAGGAAGTCCACCTCCCTTTTCTTTAATTTCATATTGTGGACAATGTTTAGTTTAAGATTGGGGGTGAAATATTAATTGTGTAATTTCTTAGTTTTTTTATTTATTTATTTGTGTGATTGTTAAAACAGAAAAAATAAAAAATTGTACGCTTGTGTGTGAGTTAGATAGCCTTACCGGCATTGATATACTTGAGAACATGTATTAGTTTATATTCTATCAATAAGTTGTATGTTTTGGGTTAAATTTTTGCTTATTCACGTGAAACATACTCATGCACGTGAATTAATCGTTGCGTTGTATAGGAATAGGTTGATTCACATAAGGTTGAAATAAAGAACTTAGATGCTCAATCCTAAAACCTATTGTTCACTACATCCTTAACCCTATATAACATGATTTGGGATGTGCGAGCCAGTAAAAGAGATGATTTAAACTTGTGATAATTTTGTATATGTTGAAAAAAAATCATTAGTGTGCAGTGTCTGTAACTTTCTAGTATTCAATGTAATGACATTTGTGAGGGTTCTAATCCCTTTTAATTCTGATTTTCTTGTAAAGAAAAAGGACATTGTACTTATTGACTTTATGCCTCATGCCAGCGCCTTTTTGACTCGAGTTAGTAAGTCCATTGGGATATCTCGAAACCTGGTACCCTTTGACCTTTAAAGGTGGGGAGTTATCAACTAAAAGCTTGTTATAGGGGTCAAGAAGAGAAAAAAAGGGTGAGGTGTTGAGATAAAAATAAGCATTGTGCAATTGTGAAATAATTATGGGGGATTAGATAACTAATGGGTTTGAATCACTTGGTATAAGCTTAATTGCCGAAGCACTCATAGATTGGGAATCATTACATGCATAAATTGTTGACATTGTCAGTTAAACTAAACCAAATTTGAGTGGTGTAAGAAATTGGTATTGGAACTGAACTTTAGAATACACTCTTGGGAAGTAAACCGAATCAAGTTTAGGAGTGTGTGAATCCCACGAGCGAAGAAAATATATATTTGACTTTTGAGGATGAGAATTGGATCAACTTGTGAATGTCAACAGTGCATTTAATTTTTCCCACACACTCACACCCGTTTTGCATTGAATAGGTGAAAATTTAGCTTTTGCATTATTGTTTTGAAGTATTTCATGAATTTGATATCATATTTTCAATCACGAGTCATAAAGACAAGCTATCTAATGAAACTTGTTTTAGGTGAGTTCATTTGTTAGTTTTGTTTGTGTATTTTACTAGTTTCTTTTTCTTTTCTTGTGTGTTTGCTCGAAGATTAGCGAAGTTTTAAAGTTTGGGGGTGTTTGATGAGTGTTCCACACTCATTGTTTTATTGCCTTTTAAACTTATTATTTTGATTGTCTTTAAGAGTTTTTAGGATGTTTTAATGTGTATTTTAATGTTGTTTTATAGGTTAGGTGAATTGATGTGAATGGTGCAAAACTTGGAGATGAGAGTGATATTGACATGAAACAGTGAGAAATTGATGTTAGTTTGGTTCAACTTGATGATTAGGGGCTAAATTGAAAGAAAGAAGTGAATAACGACAAAAAATGGTGAACTTTAAAGTTTGAGAACTCAATGCAACTTTTCAATAGATGATTCAGACCAAAAAACTATAATTGAAGATTGCTAGGAGTCATCCAAATGCAAATGGAAGTTAAAAAGGCTCCTGTGATCAAAATAATTCCATAAATCAATTTTTAACCACACAAGTATGTTCCATGTTTTTAGTTAGAGATTGAGACCCATTTTTGACATAGTTAACGTTCGAATAGGAAAAAGATATTTGAAGTAAAGTTATATCCTTTTGAGTTATCTTTCCAACACATTTTTAATCACCTATCGGATGTCGGGATAAAAAGTTATGATAGAATATTGAAAAATGAGCAGTGCTGATTTTTTCACCAAAAGTGGGCGCCAAAGCACCGCTATTGTTGAATTTCAACAGCATCGCGGTGCTGCTTGTGGCACCGCCAAGCTAGAAAAAGAAATTTTGCATATTTTGATCTCTTGTAAAATCTGAATCCAACCATAACTCTTCCAAAACTTCATGATGATATAAGTACAACACTAAAAAAACCACTTTTCAACAACAATTCATCGAATAAAGAGCAAGAATTCAACTAGGCAATCATCAAGGAGAAAGCAAGAAGAACATCACAAAGGAGATTGAAGATCCACCGAAACTACTTTTTATATTCTCTTCTCTACGTTGTTTTACTTGAATTTCAGTATTTCTATGGCTTCCATCACGAACTAAACATCTAATCTAGGGTTTGATGTAAATTGAGAATATGGTTTGATTTTATTATAGTTATTTCTTTGAGATTTCCCAATCTTGTTTATTTGTGTTATTTGTTCTTATTACTTTCAATTAATTGGCCACTAATTGCATGATTTGATGCTTTAAATTCCAGCTCTCTCTCTCTCTCTCTCTCTCTCTCTCTCTCTCTCTCTCTCTATGTGTGTGTGTGTGATCATAAAATAATACAACCTAGGTTTTATAGGTTTAAAGAGAGTATAATTCGTTTGAAAATTGTTCCTAATAAGAACCATGAACTTGATAATTCTTCGATCTTAATTCGGAATAAAGATATTGGAATTAATTTCTAGGTTTAGTTCGACACTCTAACTCCATTCATATATTACAAAATCTGACATCGCACACTTGCGATATAATTTACGTTGTATAAGATGTATGAAATATAGATAGAAAATATTTGTTATCACCAAAAGTATGATTGCTCCCCAAACCCTAGAGATTAATATGAATGTATTCTAGCGCCTATAGATTAATATGAATGTATTCTAACGCTATAGATGTGTTGTGTCTGCTAGATTCAAATGACTTCCTATGATGTTTACCACGCATACAATGATCACAACACATGATCCTTATCAAACATACCTTAAAAATTAGATTTCTTCCCGTATGTGGAATTTACCTAGCATCTTTTAATGTATGCACAAAGCCACTGTCAAATGTGACAGTAACACCCACACCAGCTATCTTATATGTGACTCCACCCCATGCTACTACATGTCCATGATCAGACTTATGCAAATGATCAAGCCACAATTTATTTTATGTAACATGAAAAGAAGTACCGAAGTCAAGAACCCACTCATGCATATGGGAGTTTATAGATAGGTTAATTTGGGTTGGTTTAGAATTTAGAAGCATGTAAACCTCACCAGGTTCATATCTTACGATAACAACGTTTGCCTCACTAGGTTCACCATAACATCCGATCTCTCAACTTGTTTCTCTTTGTGGCACTCACTTATGAAATATCATAGTTTACAACAACCATAACATTTCTACCCTTTAACTTTCCCTATGATTTGGATCTAACTCTACCCTTCTTCTTGCCTCCACCGTTTTGCCCCCTACCACCCATAAAATGAGATCTACCCCTTATTTAGTGAATCTCTTATGTTTTTTTCTCTTTTCTTTCAACTTTCATTTACATCTATCCTTATTCTTTAATGAATCGATGACTATATTGAGTGTAAAGGTCTCCTTCCCATATTTGATTGCATTCTTGACTTCCTTATGTATCAGGAATAGAATTCTAAAGATTAATAGCTTTATATTAATTGAACACATTAACCATGATTTGTTACATCTCGTAAAAGTTTATTGCAAACATCAAAATTGTCGTCAAATCTTTTGAGGGATCAATTTTTAAAACTAAAAAAACTTTCAAGTAAGAAAAGTTTATTGGGCATGGATTGTGTCAAGTAAAGTTCTTCAAGTTTTTTAGCTGAATATTGTTTAACAACTTTTCACCAAATGAAATCAGGTAAATGCTCAATAGATGTATATGCAAGTTCATCGTATTCTTTTTTTTTTTTTTAATCCTTAGTTATAGTGGCATAATACGATTTAATGGTAGCTTTTGAAACCTTTTATTGTACTAAAATCATTTTAATCTTTTGTTGCCAAATAGAAAAATCACCTTTACCGTTAAAGATACCTAAGTCAAAATGATGCATAGGCATCTTAACAAATAAGATACGTAACATGTAACAACCTTTAAAGATAAACACACAGAGAATGTTCTAAAGGTCACAAATATATGCCGGTCTCGTGAGATTTGCGGTCTCAATATAAAGGAAATTCTAGAGATGGTAAGTTCAAGGTAACAATTCTAACCAATAATCAGCTCAGCAACAATTATGGAATTACGTAAAAATTCAAAAAAAATCCAAATTACGATTATATCACAAATAATACGTATGTAATCCTAATTTCTGGTAATAGACAATGGTTATCCTACACGGTAGCCCCAAACCTAATGGTCACCCCCACACAATGAACTAATCAGCCAAATTACCAGAGCAAACCTATTTGTGGGTCGTACAGATGAGATATTCAAATTTAATTAAGGACTCAAGTTCTTATTTGCAAAATCAACTGTGGAAGATCATAGGTACACATAATCCAAGTCATAGCAAAATTACAAGTTCAATTTCAAAATCATATAGAGGCAGCCACTCATCTTCAGTTACAGCAACGATCGTTGATACTAGTTTGTGGAGTAAGTTCAACCTTTAATCGATAAACCACTCGCTAAGTTAGGCAAAATCAATTGATAAACAATAATTGAACGCTGTAAATTAAGCAAGATAACAACTTCCCTTTCAAATTGGAGTTTACACCAATAGATGGATTGTACATGGCTCAAATCAATAACCCAAACTACAAGGCGAAACCAAACCAAATTAACCAAAAGAAAGTCGAACCACAACTACAAACGAAACACCCTAGGAGGCCGCACAAGAGGTAGTTAGGAAGCTATCGAAATGGAGCAGCGAATAGGGGCATAAAATAGCACAAATAGAGGCAGCCGGAGGCAGAGGTTTCTCTAAAAAAAGGCAAGGAATAAACCGTATGTAATAAACCGTATTTGTGTGTGTGGGGGCACCACAAATAGATTAAGTAATTAGGCCATTATTAAATGGGTCGGGCCCACACATAAATATTATCTACATACATGATTCTTGTCTCATCCCTAGCTATTTGGGCTACCAATTGTGGTTTTGGTCGATAGCTAATTAAAGATTCATATATTATCCGACCCGACTAATTATCGTAGCCACGAGATTATTTGGTACTCAATCGAAGTTTGTATGTGTGCTTTAACGAGACTCTCGTCACGATTTATAATGTGGGTTGTTATTGGTTTTTAACATTCTATGTTTCTCCAAATTTCCTTCTTTTGATTGTTTGGTTTTTCATGCATTTAGGTCGTATTTTGAGTAAATGGTTGGTGTTATGCTTTTATGTTCATCTATTTCAGTGTATTGAATTTTGTAATTGTGTTGGGTTTTATAGAATATGGAAAACATCAAATATTGTATGATTTTGTGTATTTACTTTTTTATTGTAAAATGGACTGTATTTTTACTTGTAATTTATGAGCTAACGATGATTGTTATTGTTATTTATTTTGTTATTCGGGTACATTATTAAATCTTCGATTGTTTCTCTATTTTTTTTATTTATTTAACAAATCATTCTGAAAAGACCAAAAAAATTCGGAAAATTTTGGAGTTTGGTGACTTTGGTATGAATTTTTAATTTTTGTTGTGAATTTTTCGACTTTTTTTTTCTTTTTTTGCGAGTTTTAACAAATCGTTCCCAAAATACCAGAACATTTCGACAGAAATTGGAATTTCGTGACCTCAAGTATGTTATATTTTTTGTTCAATTGTGTTCATGTCTACTTTCAAGTGTTTAATTTTTTTCTTGTGTCTTTGTTTGGAGTTTTGTGAAAGTTGTAGAAAATAACAAAGGATTAACGTAGAAATTGAATAGTATCATCGACATTAGGTATGTCGATTCCATATTTGCTTTGGTTGACGGTCATTTTTGGAATAATTCGTTTGAGCTTTAGTTTATTTGTAATGTGAGCTTCCCATATTCTGTATGTTTGAACTAACAATAATACTTTGGGTGATTATGTTTTTAGAGTGTGTTTGGTGCATATTAAAATGAGAGAATGCATTTTTATGAAGTGATGTGATGAGGAATATGTGGTTGAAAAAGAAAGAAAAGTTATTAATGTGATGGAAAATATTATTTTATTGAAGAATGTGTGATTGAAAATGAGTAGAAGAATAAAAATGAAAAAATAATGTGGGTCAAACAGGGGCATAGTGTTTGATTGTATTTTTTAGTTGGTGAAATTTACAACCACATCAGTGCAGTCTCTATTGCGTAACTTTTTTTAATTTTTTTTTTCTTTATGATGTTTGTATTTTTGATCAATGGAATTCACAATTGTAGCAGTACAATCTCTGTCATGTAACTTTTTCCAAATAAACTTTTTTCTTCTAGTTAATTCTTCATGGGTCACTTGCTTATAATAAGTTGTATTTTTAAATTTGTAACACGTTGTTGGTTGTTGAACTTTGTTTGTGCACAGTATGATGAACACTTCATTTCTTTGATTTCTTCGTAGGATGAGAAAAAAGCTTGTAAACACTAATAAATCTTCCCAAGATTCTGCACAATATATGAGAGTTTGATATAAGAGGTCAATTGAAAAGTCAATTACAACAATTCTTATGTTTTTTTTTTTTTTTTTTTCATTTTATGATTAAGTAATCCACTCAAAAAATTCAGTCTTATTTTTTCATAGATTATAATGAGTAGCTACTGTTTTCTTTTATTCAAAAGGCTTTATTTTTAGGCACTAAGAATAGTCTTCCTTATGTAATAAGTGCAATTGCTTATGTGGTAATAATAAGTGCAATATGTGGTAATTTTTTTTTTTTTTAGTTCATGTTGTTAAAGTTGGGCTCCAATTGTTCCATAATTTATCTTATTGTTCTGATGGGTATTTTCAGAACATGTGCTAATGGAGAGCCTGATTTAATTAATCCTCAAACTATTTCCCAAAGGACAAACGAGTCTTACCATGATTCACCTACAAATAATCAAAGAGAAAGGGATTGGCGAAATTGAGTTCAAATTGGGCGCATTGATCATCGTAGGGGGATAACTGATCGTATGTTATCTGGAGACAATAGTTCGAGTGTTGCCCAAATACAGAAACCTACAAAATGTGATCATTCTGAAACTTCTACTTCAAACCAAGAATCGATGTGTATTTTCAACCCTGAATTTGTTTACTTTTAAAGAAATTATATGTATGGAATTCAAAAAAATTACAAGGGGATTGAATAACCACATCGTGTTCACTTCGTTTGGTATAAAGTACGACAAAGAACTTTTTGAAAACGTACGAGTTATTTACACATTTAGGCTTTAAAAACAAGTGTATTATGTAAATCAATGTATTAGGCATCATTGGAGATCACGCAGGCCAATTCTCAGCTTCGTACGAATTGTGCATGAAATAAGAGGCAGAGCTCATGACTATTCTATGAGAATTTACTAGCTAGAGGACTAAGTCGTTCAGACATTTGGATTCAATTAGATTCTTTAGAGGCTACTCACTGCATCACTAGAGAAGGCGGACCATGGGCTAAAATAGCACACTTAGACAATCCTAACATATCATTCGATAGAGACACAGTTTCCCACATCTATAGAGAGGAGAATTGGGCTGCAAATTTTCTTGCTGCAGAAGGATGGGCTCATCAGTGATATCAGATATATGGAGTAGCTAACCTATCATGACATGTTACGGCACTTGTACAGATTGATAGACCCCCCAACATTAGAATATGAATTTTTTATTTTTTATTCTTATTTTGATCCATTATCATTTATTTCTATTATAAGGGATTAACTTTCTCATTTATTACTTTCACAATTCATCATGTAACTACGGTATTCCTCTACCACAAGTGAGAATATATTAATAAAATCTCGAAGGTACAACCCTCTTTTAACTAAAAACTTTATGCTTGAGAACAATATGTCTTCTTAGAAGCAGTTATATTTTTACGATACAAATAATGAGTTTCAAATAATATGAAAATTTCAGAGAACTGCATTGAATCTACTTTTGATTATTTTAATTGAAATCCTTAAAGTAAATTCATATAGTAGATTCTTTAGATTTTTATGTGATATTACAAACAGCTTAATGGAACAAAGTAGCGATCTATGATGTCTTGCCAGTATCATTTGATGGTTTACGAATTTGAATGGGGTAAATGTTGCCAAATATCGAGAACCATAACTTTTGTAATCTGAAGCTATTGTTTACGAAATGGCTGCTTCTTTAAGACGTCTCTTTGCTACACTTCTTACGCTTTGAAATCCTAACCATCCAAAGTTCTTGTGGGATGAGTAGTAGATTCTTTAGATTTCCATGGGATATTACTAACGTGCATGGCCATCGAATACGGTTAAGATGAGATCTAGGAATTGATCAAAGAGTCTTCAACGCTCATACAACGTTTCAAGTAGCTTTTTACGAGTTGAAGATGATGAAAATGCAAATGTTCTTGTACATGATATTTCTATATATAGTCATTTTGATGACTCACCTCGCACAAGGTTCACTATTACTATAGTTGTTATGACCCATTACTATCCTTTGATCGTGTCATGTGGGAAATCTCGTTGGCATACATGTCTTGAGAGATATAGAAGCACAAACTTTTAGATTTAGCATTTGCCTGACTTTGTTGCTTTTTCCTAGCACAATTAATTTTGCAACCGAAATTCTTTGGAAAGAGGATGTAGGTTAGCGGATATACCTTTTTAAATTTTTTTATGACTTTTGCAATGTGAATGTTGGAAATGAATACTAAAATTGATTCTTCGTTACATCATCCACTGCTTAATGGAACAAAGAAGCGGTCTATGATTTCTTGCCAGTATCATTTGATGATTTACGAACTTTGAACGGGGTAACTGTTGCAAAATATCGAGATGCATAACTTCTGTAATCTGAAGCTGTTGTTTACGAAATGAATTCTCTTTGCTACACTCCTTACGCTTTGAAATCCTAACCATCCAAACTTCTTGTGGGATGAGTAGTAGATTCTTTAGATTTTTATGTGATATTTCTAACTTCCATGACCATCGAATACGGTTAAGGTGAGATCTAGGAATTGGTTAAAGAGTCTTCAACGCTCATACAAAGTCTCAAGTTCCATCTTATAGTTCGATGAGGATGAAAATACAAATGTACGCGTCCATGATATTTCTATATATAGTCATTTCGGTGAATCGCACAAGGTTAGCGGATATACCTTTACAAATTTTTTTACGACTTTTGCAATGTGAATGTTGGAAATGAATACTAAAATTGATTCTTCGTTACATCATCCGCTGCTTAAATGGAACAAAGAAGCGGTCTATGATTTCTTGCCAGTATCATTGGATGATTTACGAACTTTGAATGGGGTAACTATTGCCAAATATCGAGAAGCATAACTTTTGTAATCTGAAGCTGTTGTTTACGAAAAGGCTGCTTCTTTATGACGTCTCTTTGCTACACTTCTTACGCTTTGAAATCCTAACCATCCAAAGTTCTTGCGGGATGACTAGTAGATTCTTTAGATTTTTATGCGATATTACTAACTTGGATGACCATCGAATACGGTTAAAATGAGATCTGGAATTGATCAAAGAGTCTTCAACGCTCGTACAATGTCTCAAGTAGCTTTTTATGGGTCGAAGATGATGAAAATGTAAATGTTCTTGTACATGATATTTCTATATATAGTCATTTTGGTAACTTGCACAAGGTTCACTATTACTATAGTTGTTATGACCCTTAACTTATATCCTTTGATTGTGTCATATGGGAAATCTCGTTGGCATACATTTCTTGAGAGATATAGAAGCACATACTTTTAGATTTAGCATTTGACCGACTTTGTTGCTTTTTCCGAACACAATTAATTTTGCGACCGAAATTCTTGGGAAGGATGATGTACGTTAGCGGATATACCTTTTTAAGTTTTTTATGACTTTTGCAATGTGAATGTTGGAAATGAATACTAAAATTGATTTTTCGTTACATCATCCGCAGCTAAATGGAACTAAGAAGCGGTCTATAATTTCTTGCCAGTATCATTTGATGATTTATGAAATTTGAACGGGATATGTTGCCAAATATCGAGAAGCATAACTTTTTTAAATTTGAAGCTATGGTTTATGAAATGTCTGCTTCTTTACGACGTCTCTTTGCTACATTTCTTACGCTTTGAAATCCTAACCATCCAAAAATCTTGTGGGATGAGTAGTAGATTCTTTAGATTTTTATGCGATATTACTAACTTGCATGACGATCGAACATGGTTAAGATGGGATCTAGCAATTGATCAAAGAGTCTTCAACGCTCGTACAACGTCTCAAGTAGCTTTTTATGCGTCGAAGATGATGAAAATGCAAATGTTCTTGTACATGATATTTCTATATATAGTCATTTTGGTGACTTGCACAAGGTTCACTATTACTATAGTTGTTATGACCCTTTACTTATATCCTTTGATTGTGTCATATGGGAAATCTCATTGGCATACATGTCTTGAGAGATATAGAGGCACATACTTTAAGATTTAGCATTTGCCTGACTTTGTTGCATTTTCCTAGCATAATTAATTTTGCAACCGAAATTCTTTGGAAAGAGGGCGTAGGTTAGCGGATATACCTTTTTAAATTTTTTAATGACTTTTACAATGTGAATGTTGGAAATGAATACTAAAATTGATTCTTCGTTACGTCATCCGCTGCTTAATTGAAAAAAGAAGCGGTCTATGATTTCTTGCCACTATCATTGGATGATTTACGAACTTTGAACGGGGTAACTGTTGCCAAATATCGAGAAGCATAACTTTTGTAATCTGAAGCTATTGTTTACGAAATGGCTGCTTCTTTACGACGTCTCTTTGCTACACTTCTTACGCTTTGAAATCCTAACCATCCAAAGTTCTTGTGTGATGAGTAGTAGATTCTTTAGATTTTTATGCGATATTACTAACTTGCATGACCATCGAATACGGTTAGGATGAGATCTAGGAATTCGTCAAAGAGTCTTCAACGCTCATACAACGTCTGAAGTTGCTTCTTATAGATCGATGATGATGAAAATGGAAATGAGTCCATGTTACTTCTATATATAGTCATTTCGGTGAGTCGCACAAGGTTCTTTATTACTATAGTTGTTTTGACCTTTACTATCCTTTGATCATGTAATGTGGGAAATCTCGTTGGCATAAATATCTTGAGAGATATAGAAGCACATACTTTTAGATTTAGCATTTGCCTGACTTTGTTGCTTTTTCCTAGCACAATTAATTTTGCAACCGAAATTCTTTGGAAAGCGGATGTAGGTCAGCGGATATACCTTTTTAAATTTTTTATAACTCTTACTACGTGAATGTTGGAAATGAATAATAAAATTGATTCTTCGTTACATCATCCGCTGCTTAGTGGAACAAAGAAGCGGTCTATGATTTCTTGCCAGTATCATTGGACGATTTACGAACTTTGAACAAGTTCTTGTGGGATGAGTAGTAGATTCTTTAGATTTTTATGTGATATTACTAACTTGCATGACCATCGAATACGGTTAGGATGAGATCTAGGAATTCGTCAAAGAGTCTTCAACGCTCAGACAACGTCTCAAGTTGCTTCTTATAGATCGATGATGATGAAAATGGAAATGAGTCCATGTTACTTCTATATATAGTCATTTCGGTGAGTCGCACAAGGTTCTTTATTACTATAGTTGTTTTGACCTTTACTATCCTTTGATCATGTCGTGTGGGAAATCTCGTTGGCATAAATGTCTTGAGAGATATAGAAGCACATACTTTTAGATTTAGCATTTGCCTGACTTTGTTACTTTTTCCTACCACAATTAATTTTGCGACCGAAATTCTTTTGACCGCATGTAGGTCAGGGGATATACCTTTTTAAATTTTTTATAACTTTTACTACGTGAATGTTGGAAATGAATAATAAAATTGATTCTTCGTTATGTCATCCGCTGCTTAATGGAACAAAGAAGCGGTCTATGGTTTCTTGCCAGTATCATTGGACGATTTACGAACTTTGAACGGAGTAACTGTTGCCAAATATCGAGAGGCATAACTTTTGTAATCTGAAGCTATTATTTACGAAATGGCTGCTTCTTTACAACGTCTCTTTGCTACACTTATTACGCTTTGAAGTTCTAACCATCCAAAGTTCTTGTAGGATGAGTAGTAGATTCTTTAGATTTTTATGTGATATTACTAACTTGCATGACCATCGAATATGGTTAGGATGAGATCTAGGAATTCTCCAAAGAGTCTTCAACGCTCATACAACGTCTCAAGTTGCTTCTTATAGATCGATGATGATGAAAATGGAAATGTTCATGTCCATGTTATTTCTATATATAGTCATTTCGGTGAGTCGCACAAGGTTCTTTATTATTGTAGTTCTTTTGACCCTTTACTGTATCCTTTGATCGTGTCATATGGGAAATCTCGTTGGCATACATGTCTTGAGAGCTAGAGAGGCACACACTTTTAGATTTAGCCTTTGCCTGACTTTGTTGCTTAAAACCTAGCACAATTAATTTTGCGATCAGAATTTTTTGGAAAGAGGACGTAGGTTAGCAGATATACCTTTTTAAATTTTTTTATGACTTTTGCAATGTGAATGCTGGAAATGAATACTAAAATTGATTCTTCGTTACATCATCCGCTGCTTAATGGAACAAAGAAGCGGTCTATGATTTCTTGCCACTATCATTGGATGATTTACGAACTTTGAACGGGGTAACTGTTGCCAAATATCAAGAAGCATAACTTTTGTAATCTGAAGCTATTTTTTACGAAATGGCTGCTTCTTTACGACGTCTCTTTGCTACACTTCTTACGCTTTGAAATCCTAACCATCCAAAGTTCTTGTGGGATGAGTAGTAGATTCTTTAGATTTCCATGGGATATTACTAACGTGCATGGCCATCGAATACGGTTAAGATGAGATCTAGGAATTGATCAAAGAGTCTTCAACGCTCATACAACGTTTCAAGTAGCTTTTTACGAGTTGAAGATGATGAAAATGCAAATGTTCTTGTACATGATATTTCTATATATAGTCATTTTGATGACTCACCTCGCACAAGGTTCACTATTACTATAGTTGTTATGACCCATTACTATCCTTTGATCGTGTCATGTGGGAAATCTCGTTGGCATACATGTCTTGAGAGATATAGAAGCACAAACTTTTAGATTTAGCATTTGCCTGACTTTGTTGCTTTTTCCTAGCACAATTAATTTTGCAACCGAAATTCTTTGGAAAGCGGATGTAGGTCAGCGGATATACCTTTTTAAATTTTTTATAACTCTTACTACGTGAATGTTGGAAATGAATAATAAAATTGATTCTTCGTTACATCATCCGCTGCTTAGTGGAACAAAGAAGCGGTCTATGATTTCTTGCCAGTATCATTGGACGATTTACGAACTTTGAACAAGTTCTTGTGGGATGAGTAGTAGATTCTTTAGATTTTTATGTGATATTACTAACTTGCATGACATCGAATACGGTTAGGATGAGATCTAGGAATTCGTCAAAGAGTCTTCAACGCTCAGACAACGTCTAAAGTTGCTTCTTATAGATCGATGATGATGAAAATGGAAATGAGTCCATGTTACTTCTATATATAGTCATTTCGGTGAGTCGCACAAGGTTCTTTATTACTATAGTTGTTTTGACCTTTACTATCCTTTGATCATGTCGTGTGGGAAATCTCGTTGGCATAAATGTCTTGAGAGATATAGAAGCACATACTTTTAGATTTAGCATTTGCCTGACTTTGTTGCTTTTTCCTACCACAATTAATTTTGCGACCGAAATTCTTTTGAAAGCGGATGTAGGTCAGCGGATATACCTTTTTAAATTTTTTATAACTTTTACTACGTGAATGTTGGAAATGAATAATAAAATTGATTCTTCGTTACGTCATCCGCTGCTTAATGGAACAAAGAAGCGGTCTATGATTTCTTGCCAGTATCACTGGACGATTTACGAACTTTGAACGGGGTAACTGTTGCCAAATATCGAGAGGTATAACTTTTGTAATCTGAAGCTATTATTTACGAAATGGCTGCTTCTTTACAACGTCTCTTTGCTACACTTATTACGCTTTGAAGTTCTAACCATCCAAAGTTCTTGTAGGATGAGTAGTAGATTCTTTAGATTTTTATGTGATATTACTAACTTGCATGACCATCGAATATGGTTAGGATGAGATCTAGGAATTCTCCAAAGAGTCTTCAACGCTCATACAACGTCTCAAGTTGCTTCTTATAGATCGATGATGATGAAAATGGAAATGTTCATGTCCATGTTATTTCTATATATAGTCATTTCGGTGAGTCGCACAAGGTTCTTTATTATTGTAGTTCTTTTGACCCTTTACTGTATCCTTTGATCGTGTCATATGGGAAATCTCGTTGGCATACATGTCTTGAGAGATAGAGAGGCACATACTTTTAGATTTAGCCTTTGCCTGACTTTGTTGCTTAAAACCTAGCACAATTAATTTTGCGATCGAAATTCTTTGGAAAGAGGATGTAGGTTAGCGGATATACCTTTTTAAATTTTTTTATGACTTTTGCAATGTGAATGTTGGAAATGAATACTAAAATTGATTTTTCGTTACATCATCCGCAGCTAAATGGAACTAAGAAGCGGTCTATAATTTCTTGCCAGTATCATTTGATGATTTATGAAATTTGAACGGGATATGTTGCCAAATATCGAGAAGCATAACTTTTTTAAATTTGAAGCTATGGTTTATGAAATGTCTGCTTCTTTACGACGTCTCTTTGCTACATTTCTTACGCTTTGAAATCCTAACCATCCAAAAATCTTGTGGGATGAGTAGTAGATTCTTTAGATTTTTATGCGATATTACTAACTTGCATGACCATCGAATACGGTTAGGATGAGATCTAGGAATTCGTCAAAGAGTCTTCAACGCTCATACAACGTCTGAAGTTGCTTCTTATAGATCGATGATGATGAAAATGGAAATGAGTCCATGTTACTTCTATATATAGTCATTTCGGTGAGTCGCACAAGGTTCTTTATTACTATAGTTGTTTTGACCTTTACTATCCTTTGATCATGTCGTGTGGGAAATCTCGTTGGCATAAATGTCTTGAGAGATATAGAAGCACATACTTTTAGATTTAGCATTTGCCTGACTTTGTTGCTTTTTCCTACCACAATTAATTTTGCGACCGAAATTCTTTTGAAAGCGGATGTAGGTCAGCGGATATACCTTTTTAAATTTTTTATAACTTTTACTACGTGAATGTTGGAAATGAATAATAAAATTGATTCTTCGTTACGTCATCCGCTGCTTAATGGAACAAAGAAGCGGTCTATGATTTCTTGCCAGTATCATTGGACGATTTACGAACTTTGAACGGAGTAACTGTTGCCAAATATCGAGAGGCATAACTTTTGTAATCTGAAGCTATTATTTACGAAATGGCTGCTTCTTTACAACGTCTCTTTGCTACACTTATTACGCTTTGAAGTTCTAACCATCCAAAGTTCTTGTAGGATGAGTAGTAGATTCTTTAGATTTTTATGTGATATTACTAACTTGCATGACCATCGAATATGGTTAGGATGAGATCTAGGAATTCTCCAAAGAGTCTTCAACGCTCATACAACGTCTCAAGTTGCTTCTTATAGATCGATGATGATGAAAATGGAAATGTTCATGTCCATGTTATTTCTATATATAGTCATTTCGGTGAGTCGCACAAGGTTCTTTATTATTGTATTTCTTTTGACCCTTTACTGTATCCTTTGATCGTGTCATATGGGAAATCTCGTTGGCATACATGTCTTGAGAGCTAGAGAGGCACACACTTTTAGATTTAGCCTTTGCCTGACTTTGTTGCTTAAAACCTAGCACAATTAATTTTACGATCAGAATTTTTTGGAAAGAGGACGTAGGTTAGCAGATATACCTTTTTAAATTTTTTTATGACTTTTGCAATGTGAATGCTGGAAATGAATACTAAAATTGATTCTTCGTTACATCATCCGCTGCTTAATGGAACAAAGAAGCGGTCTATGATTTCTTGCCAGTATCGTTTCATGATTTACGAACTTTGAACGGGGTAACTGTTGCCAAATATTGAGAAGTATAACTTTTGTAATCTGAAGCTATTGTTTACGAAATGGCTACTTCGTTACGACGACTCTTTGCTACACTTCTTACGCTTTGAAATCCTAACCATCCAAAGTTCTTGTGTGATGAGTAGTAGATTCTTTAGATTTTTAATGACATTATACTAACTTGCCAAAATGGACCCCCAAATCGAATACGGTTAGATGAGATCTAGGTAATTCGTCAAAGAGTTTTCAACGCTCATGCAAACGAGTGAAGTTGCTCTTAAAAAATCGATGATATTGAAGCAGTGGAAATGAGGTCCATTGTTACTTCTATAAATAGTCATTGTCGGCATGATTCGCACAAGGTACTTTATTACAATAGTTGTTTTGACCTTTACTATCCTTTTGAATCATGTAATGTGGGAAATCTCCGTTGGCATAAATACTTGAGAGATATAGAAGCACATACTTTTAGATTTAGCATTTGCCTGACTTTGTTGCTTTTTCCTAGGCAGCAATTAATTTTGCAACCGAAATTCTTTTGGAAAAAGCGGATGTAGGTCAGCGGATATACCTTTTTAAATTTTTTATAAATCTTACTACGTGAATGTTGGAAATGAATAATAAAATTGATTCTTCGTTACATCATCCGCTGCTTAGTGGAACAAAGAAGCGGTCTATGATTTCTTGCCAGTATCATTGGACGATTTACGAACTTTGAACAAGTTCTTGTGGGATGAGTAGTAGATTCTTTAGATTTTTATGTGATATTACTAACTTGCATGACATCGAATACGGTTAGGATGAGATCTAGGAATTCGTCAAAGAGTCTTCAACGCTCAGACAACGTCTAAAGTTGCTTCTTATAGATCGATGATGATGAAAATGGAAATGAGTCCATGTTACTTCTATATATAGTCATTTCGGTGAGTCGCACAAGGTTCTTTATTACTATAGTTGTTTTGACCTTTACTATCCTTTGATCATGTCGTGTGGGAAATCTCGTTGGCATAAATGTCTTGAGAGATATAGAAGCACATACTTTTAGATTTAGCATTTGCCTGACTTTGTTGCTTTTTCCTACCACAATTAATTTTGCGACCGAAATTCTTTTGAAAGCGGATGTAGGTCAGCGGATATACCTTTTTAAATTTTTTATAACTTTTACTACGTGAATGTTGGAAATGAATAATAAAATTGATTCTTCGTTACGTCATCCGCTGCTTAATGGAACAAAGAAGCGGTCTATGATTTCTTGCCAGTATCACTGGACGATTTACGAACTTTGAACGGGGTAACTGTTGCCAAATATCGAGAGGTATAACTTTTGTAATCTGAAGCTATTATTTACGAAATGGCTGCTTCTTTACAACGTCTCTTTGCTACACTTATTACGCTTTGAAGTTCTAACCATCCAAAGTTCTTGTAGGATGAGTAGTAGATTCTTTAGATTTTTATGTGATATTACTAACTTGCATGACCATCGAATATGGTTAGGATGAGATCTAGGAATTCTCCAAAGAGTCTTCAACGCTCATACAACGTCTCAAGTTGCTTCTTATAGATCGATGATGATGAAAATGGAAATGTTCATGTCCATGTTATTTCTATATATAGTCATTTCGGTGAGTCGCACAAGGTTCTTTATTATTGTAGTTCTTTTGACCCTTTACTGTATCCTTTGATCGTGTCATATGGGAAATCTCGTTGGCATACATGTCTTGAGAGATAGAGAGGCACATACTTTTAGATTTAGCCTTTGCCTGACTTTGTTGCTTAAAACCTAGCACAATTAATTTTGCGATCGAAATTCTTTGGAAAGAGGATGTAGGTTAGCGGATATACCTTTTTAAATTTTTTTATGACTTTTGCAATGTGAATGTTGGAAATGAATACTAAAATTGATTTTTCGTTACATCATCCGCAGCTAAATGGAACTAAGAAGCGGTCTATAATTTCTTGCCAGTATCATTTGATGATTTATGAAATTTGAACGGGATATGTTGCCAAATATCGAGAAGCATAACTTTTTTAAATTTGAAGCTATGGTTTATGAAATGTCTGCTTCTTTACGACGTCTCTTTGCTACATTTCTTACGCTTTGAAATCCTAACCATCCAAAAATCTTGTGGGATGAGTAGTAGATTCTTTAGATTTTTATGCGATATTACTAACTTGCATGACCATCGAATACGGTTAGGATGAGATCTAGGAATTCGTCAAAGAGTCTTCAACGCTCATGCAACGAGTGAAGTTGCTTCTAATAAATCGATGATGATGAAAGTGGAAATGAGTCCATGTTACTTCTATATATAGTCATTTCGGTGAGTCGCACAAGGTTCTTTATTACTATAGTTGTTTTGACCTTTACTATCCTTTGATCATGTAATGTGGGAAATCTCGTTGGCATAAATATCTTGAGAGATATAGAAGCACATACTTTTAGATTTAGCATTTGCCTGACTTTGTTGCTTTTTCCTAGCACAATTAATTTTGCAACCGAAATTCTTTGGAAAGCGGATGTAGGTCAGCGGATATACCTTTTTAAATTTTTTATAACTCTTACTACGTGAATGTTGGAAATGAATAATAAAATTGATTCTTCGTTACATCATCCGCTGCTTAGTGGAACAAAGAAGCGGTCTATGATTTCTTGCCAGTATCATTGGACGATTTACGAACTTTGAACAAGTTCTTGTGGGATGAGTAGTAGATTCTTTAGATTTTTATGTGATATTACTAACTTGCATGACCATCGAATACGGTTAGGATGAGATCTAGGAATTCGTCAAAGAGTCTTCAACGCTCAGACAACGTCTAAAGTTGCTTCTTATAGATCGATGATGATGAAAATGGAAATGAGTCCATGTTACTTCTATATATAGTCATTTCGGTGAGTCGCACAAGGTTCTTTATTACTATAGTTGTTTTGACCTTTACTATCCTTTGATCATGTCGTGTGGGAAATCTCGTTGGCATAAATGTCTTGAGAGATATAGAAGCACATACTTTTAGATTTAGCATTTGCCTGACTTTGTTGCTTTTTCCTACCACAATTAATTTTGCGACCGAAATTCTTTTGAAAGCGGATGTAGGTCAGCGGATATACCTTTTTAAATTTTTTATAACTTTTACTACGTGAATGTTGGAAATGAATAATAAAATTGATTCTTCGTTACGTCATCCGCTGCTTAATGGAACAAAGAAGCGGTCTATGATTTCTTGCCAGTATCATTGGACGATTTACGAACTTTGAACGGAGTAACTGTTGCCAAATATCGAGAGGCATAACTTTTGTAATCTGAAGCTATTATTTACGAAATGGCTGCTTCTTTACAACGTCTCTTTGCTACACTTATTACGCTTTGAAGTTCTAACCATCCAAAGTTCTTGTAGGATGAGTAGTAGATTCTTTAGATTTTTATGTGATATTACTAACTTGCATGACCATCGAATATGGTTAGGATGAGATCTAGGAATTCTCCAAAGAGTCTTCAACGCTCATACAACATCTCAAGTTGCTTCTTATAGATCGATGATGATGAAAATGGAAATGTTCATGTCCATGTTATTTCTATATATAGTCATTTCGGTGAGTCGCACAAGGTTCTTTATTATTGTAGTTCTTTTGACCCTTTACTGTATCCTTTGATCGTGTCATATGGGAAATCTCGTTGGCATACATGTCTTGAGAGATAGAGAGGCACATACTTTTAGATTTAGCCTTTGCCTGACTTTGTTGCTTAAAACCTAGCACAATTAATTTTGTGATCGAAATTTTTTGGAAAGAGGACGTAGGTTAGCAGATATACCTTTTTAAAATTTTTTTATGACTTTTGCAATGTGAATGCTGGAAATGAATACTAAAATTGATTCTTCGTTACATCATCCGCTGCTTAATGGAACAAAGAAGCGGTCTATGATTTCTTGCCAGTATCACTGGACGATTTACGAACTTTGAACGGGGTAACTGTTGCCAAATATCGAGAGGTATAACTTTTGTAATCTGAAGCTATTATTTACGAAATGGTTGCTTCTTTACAACGTCTCTTTGCTACACTTATTACGCTTTGAAGTTCTAACCATCCAAAGTTCTTGTGTGATGAGTAGTAGATTCTTTAGATTTTTATGCGATATTACTAACTTGCATGACCATCGAATACGGTTAGGATGAGATCTAGGAATTCGTCAAAGAGTCTTCAACGCTCATTCAACGTCTCAAGTTGCTTCTTATAGATCGATGATGATGAAAATGGAAATGTTCATGTCCATGTTATTTCGATATATGACTATTTCAGTGAGTCGCACAAGGTTCTTTATTACTGTAGTTCTTTTGACCCTTTACTATATCCTTTGATCGTGTCATATGGGAAATCTCGTTGGCATACATGTCTTGAGAGATAGAGAGGCACATACTTTTAGATTTAGCCTTTGCCTGACTTTGTTGCTTAAAACCTAGCACAATTAATTTTGCGATCGAAATTCTTTGGAAAGAGGATGTAGGTTAGCGGATATACCTTTTTAAATTTTTTTTATGACTTTTGCAACGTGAATGTTGGAAATGAATACTAAAATTGATTCTTCGTTACATCATCCGCTGCTTAATGGAACAAAGAAGCGGTCTATGATTTCTTTCCAGTATCATTTGTTGATTTACGAACATTGAACGGGGTAACTGTTGCCAAATATCGAGAAGCATAACTTTTGTAATCTGAAGCTATTGTTTACGAAATGGTTGCTTCTTTACGACGTCTCTTTGCTACACTTCTTACTCTTTGAAATCCTAACCGTCCAAAGTTCCTGTGGGATGAGTAGTAGATTCTTTAGATTTTTATGTGATGTTACTAACTTGCATGACCATCGAATACGGTTAAGATGAGATCTAGGAATTGGTCAAAGAGTCTTCTATGCTCATACAACGTCTCAAGTTGCTTCTTATAGGTCGATGATTTTGAAAATGCAAATGGTCGTGTCCATGATATTTCCATATATAGTCATTTCGGTGAGTCGCACAAGTTTCTTTATTACTATAGTTTTTTTGACCTTTACTATATATCCTTTGATCGTGTCATATGGGAAATCTCATTGGCATACATGTCTTGAGAGACATAGACATACTTTTAGATTTAGCATTTGCCTGACTGTGTCGCTTTTTCCTAGAAAAATTATTTTGCGATCGAAATTTTTTGAAAAGAGGGCGTAGGTTAGCGGATATACCTTTTTAAATTTTTTTTATGACTTTTGCAATGGGAATGCTGGAAATGAATACTAAAATTGATTCTTCATTACATCATCCGCTGCTTAATGGAACAAAGAAGCGGTCTATGATTTCTTGCCTGTATCGTTTGATGATTTATAAACTTTGAACGGGGTAACTGTTGCCAAATATCGAGAAGTATAACTTTTGTAATCTGAAGCTATTGTTTACGAAATGGCTGCTTCGTTACGACTTCTCTTTGCTGTACTTCTTATGCTTTGAAATCCTAACCGTCCGAAGTTCTCGTGGGATGAGTAGTAGATTCTTTAGATTTTTATGTGATATTACTAACTTGCATGACCATCGAATATGGTTAGGATGAGATCTAGGAATTCTCCAAAGAGTCTTCAACGCTCATACAACGTCTCAAGTTGCTTCTTATAGATCGATGATGATGAAAATGGAAATGTTCATGTCCATGTTATTTCTATATATAGTCATTTCGGTGAGTCGCACAAGGTTCTTTATTATTGTAGTTCTTTTGACCCTTTACTGTATCCTTTGATCGTGTCATATGGGAAATCTCGTTGGCATACATGTCTTGAGAGATATAGAGGCACATACTTTTAGATTTATCATTTGCCTGACTATGTTGCTTTTTCCTAGAAAAATTATTGAGACCGAAATTTTTTGGAAAGAGGGTGTAGGTTAGCGGATATACCTTTTTAAATTTTTTTTTATGACTTTTGCAATGGGAATGCTGGAAATGAATACTAAAATTGATTCTTCATTACATCATCCGCTGCTTAATGGAACAAAGAAGCGGTCTATGATTTCTTGCCACTATCATTGGATGATTTACGAACTTTGAACGGGGTAACTGTTGCCAAATATCAAGAAGCATAACTTTTGTAATCTGAAGCTATTTTTTACGAAATGGCTGCTTCTTTACGACGTCTCTTTGCTACACTTCTTACGCTTTGAAATCCTAACCATCCAAAGTTCTTGTGGGATGAGTAGTAGATTCTTTAGATTTTTATGTGATTTTACTAACTTGCATGACCATCGAATACGGTTAAGATGAGATCTAGGAATTGGTCAAAGAGTCTTCAATGCTCATACAACGTCTCAAGTTGCTTCTTATAGAAGAGAGCTTTCTTGAGAAATATATTTGTAAAATATCTTCTTTGAACTAACAGTTTTACCTTCATTTCACTTATTTCTTCATAACAAAAACTTTGATTGTTGAATCAAACTTCTTAAAAGAGACATATATTTTTGAAGAAAATTTTTCCACTTACCTTGCATAAACTTTTCTATTTCTTCATATTGAAAACTTTGATTGATTGAACCAAACTTGTAAAATCATAATTTTCATTTCTCTTTTAGTAATTTAATTTAGCACAATTATTCATTAAAGAGAGATATATCTTAAGAAGGTTTTTTGAACCTACATTACATTTATTTCTTCATCTTCTCACTGAAATAGTTTGATTGATTAAATCTAAATTTTGATTATCATATTTATCAAAGTTTTTCATTTAATTTTTGAGCTATCATTTATTACTATTCATAAGTGTTAGCCTCTCTTAGTACTTAACTTGTTTGTATTATTTATGAAGAGAAGAATTTCATTGTAAAATTACTTTGATAAAGTGTGGGTCGTGTTGAAGTCCTTTAAAAGATCAACATTGTTTAACGATTTGTGCTCCTTATTGTAAGTCACATGTGTGTGTCATATTGAGGTCCCGTGAAATCTCAATAGTGTATAAGGATCGGTTCTCCTTGTTTGTAAGTCACCATAAGCGTTGTAAAGAATTTGATTGCACCATAAGTCAATTAACATATTGAAAAGGCCTTGGTCATGCTGGAGAACTTGGTAACAGAGGACGTAGATCATTGTTTTGGATTGAACCTCCACAATCATATCGTTTGCATCACTTCTCACTTTTACTTATCATTTTTATATTTGTACTTATTATTTGAATTAATCTATTTATTCTTTACTTGCTTGAATTTAGACAAATTCTTCGAAAAAGTTTTAAAAATCAATTAACCCCCCCCCCCCCCCCCTCTTAGTTAGCCATTCTTGGGCCATCACCATGAACTAAGTATTGACTTGGTTCTAAAATCTTTGCCAAAGAGTTATTCATAGTTAATTGTGAATTTAGATATGAATTTACGAGTGCACCCTCCTTGAGTTGTTGAACATGGTTAAGACTATTAAGCCCAACATTAAAACTAGTAGTGGACAAGTCTTAGTCATTGGTTCCTCTAAGGGCATTAAAAGGAAGTCTAAAGAAGGCTTTGGAAAAGCATCAAGATGGCTAAGACACTCAAAGAAAATAAGGACATTATCAAGTCTAATGACCCTTAATATCATTGGAAGAGAAACTACAAAGGATAAGTCTACTTCATTAGCTTCTTGGGTAAAAGATACCATATATAAATCTCATATTTGTATAAATATGTGAAAACCAAATAGAACACTACATAAGGGAAAAGTTGATCTGCACTTTGAAAATGAGCAAGGGTTGCTGCATTGTCTGTAGGAGCACACTTTTTCTCATTGCCTTTATACTTAATATTAGAATTAGAGAAACGTTATTTTATTCCCACCATTACCAATAACATGAATTCAATTTCATGTTTGGACATGAATTCTTTTTCAATTAATGCTAAGGACAATTGTTATTCTTTTAATCTTGATATGATCTCAATGGTAATAGTAAATTACAAAATGATATTTAGTATCCTAGATACTAAAATATTCTAAGAGTATAGAAATTAAAAGGCATAAAATTGATAATCTAAATATTACCTCTGGCATTACAGACTTGATTGCAATTCCAAATTAAATGAAGATGTATATTTGGGGTCAACTGATTTTGAATCAGTTGACAAATATGAATCATGCTTGTTAGGCACAATGACTAAATATCTTTTTACTTAAAAGGAGAAAGATTTGTCTAACTATTGGGCTTGATACATAGTGATGTATGTGGATCCATGTTGATTGTTGCTAGACGATATTTCGCTTATCTCATCACATTTAATGATGACTATTTCAAAAATGGTCAAGTGTGCTTGATGAGATTTAAGCATGAAGCTCTTGAAAAGGTCAAGAGATTCAAGTTAGAAGTAAACAAACAATTAAGTAAATGTATTCTCAGACTAAAATCTGATCAATGTGGAAAATACCTTAAAAATGAAATTTTATATTCTCTCGTAGTAGACTTCCCGGCATACATCGCAGCACAATGATGTATTTGAAAGGAGGAATCGCATACCATCAAATATAGTGCAACATATTCACAATTATGGGTGATGTTCTATACATTTAACTTGATTTCTTGTAATTCCAATAGGCCCAATAGTTTAATACATTGCTAGGATGAGATGAACCATTTTTATGATATTCAATTTGGTTTGATTTGTGGATGTTCATTATCGTATTTATCGTTCTTTTCAATTGTTTGATTTCCAATTGAATTGTTAATGAATCTTATTGTTATCGAGAGACATAATATGTTTAAACACAATATAATAAGTATTGTGTAAGGTTTGATAGATGATAAAAATATACATCTATGATATGGTTTCAATAGGAGTTCTAGCACTTGTTAATTCATTTATCATGTTTGTATCTTTCATAGAGAGATAAAAGGGTCACATGATGAGAATATAGTTGATCTCTATAGAGAGAGACTTTTAATTAAATTAGAAACATTGACCAATATGAATGATTTCAAATTGTCACTTAAATTGTTACACTAAAAATAAAATAGTAATGGGAATTCGATATCTTATATATTTGAAAAATACATTTGCTCGATTTCACTAGTTTAATTGATAATTTAAGGATTAAAAATAGCTCTTAAAAATTTGTGACAACCTTTTCCGTAAAAACTGCAAAAGAGAAAGATCGATGATCAATTCAAAAAGTTCCTGGATAGATCCTGATGTCTGAAAAGTTCATAAAGGACATGATATGTAAGAAAAATAAAATTTTCAGATTGGGAAGAAGTGGCATTGACCGAGGAGAGCAATACAAGGCAGCAACATAAATTACCACCAAAACTCAAGGACCAAAGGAGTCTCACTTTACATATTTCACTAGACAAATGATTTCATTTTAATTTTTTATGAGATACGTAAGTGTAAACTTAGGCACTGTATCTTACAGTAAAAATAAAATAGTAATGAGAATTCGATATTTTAACAATGCATCTTACATATTTGAAAAATACATTTACTCGATTTCACTAGTTTAATTGATAATTGAAGGATTAAAAATAGTTCTTAAAAAATTTGTGACACCGTTGTCTTTTCCATAAAGACTGCAAAAGAGAAAGATCGATGATCAATTCGAAAAGTTCCTGGATTAATCCCGATGTATGAAAAGTTCATAAAGGACATGATATCTAAGAAAATAAAACTTTCAAATTTGGAAGAAGTGACATTGACCGAGGAGAGCAATACAAGGCAGCCAAATAAACTACCACTAAAAATCAAGGACCAAAGGAGTCTCACTTTACATATTTCACTAGACAAATGATTTCATTTAAATTTTTTATGAGATACAGGTGATTTCATTTAAATTTTTTATGAGATACAGGTGTAAGTGTAAACTTAGGCATTGTTTGGTATAAATTAAAATTTCATTTTAATTTCAAGTCAAAGTTAACAATTAATTTTAACCACACATTTTATGGGACCTACGACTTTTTAACCACTCATTTCATCAACTTTTATCAAAATCTACTAAAAATCTGATTTTAATCTATAACAAATAAGGGCTAAATGCCTTTGTCTACTTTTAGGAAAGAGTTGGGAAAGTCAAATGATCGAATGTGATGCTGCAACTGGCATTTAGAACATTAAAAACCCATGGGTCAAGGTTGAGAATGTACTCTCATCAAGGAGGGGAAGCTGATATTTTGATAATAGCACATTTGTTACGTTTTTCACCCATTAATATTTGCGGTTCTATAATTATTTGACGTCTAAATGCACTAAGTACTTCTATATCTTGGTTTATGTTGCAAATGTATGAAAACGGTGGAAAATGGAAGAAACAAGTAAAAAAAGATCAAAATAGAAGAAAGTGAAAGTTCAGAGACTAAAGTGCAAATATTTTAAATTTGTTTCTCACCTTGTGATGAAAATTCAAGAGTGTTAGAGGTCAATTGGAGGAAAAAAAGGAGTCAAATGGATGAAATATGGCCAAAAACATTATCACATATCAACTTTCAAGTTGAAACGGTTACACCGATTTTTATCTTCATATTGAGACCCATTTTTGGCATGGAAAACGATTATATTTGAAGATAGTCTCTGAATAAAAGTTGTAGCACTTTGGGTTAGCTTTTCAACACATCTTGAATCATCTCAATCGGACATCAATATTAGAAGTTATGACTAAAACACTGAAAGTTGTCCAGATATGTATTAGGCACCCGCTCGGCGCTCACCCGACCCTGAATTTCAATACAGATTGCAAATATTTTGCCCGGGCGACCGCGCAATTTTCTACTGGGCGCCCACCCAGGCCAAATCGGGAAAAAATCTCAAATTTCCTTCTACGACTCAAACACTTATGGTGACTTATTGTGACACGATTTCTCAACCCCAAAAAAACCCAAAACGTTCCAATTCCACGTTCACTCATTGAATTTCACATAACAAACAAAATATACAATAAATTAGGATATAATTAATCGAAATAAATATTAAATGTCTACATTTTTAGGGCCGACTTATCATTTTGAGTCAACAATAGGAGAGTTTGTGTTGACACTCGTAGAATATTTTGTTATCAAATAATAAAGTGGGTAAAAAAATCTTGATCCGTGGCTTTTTGTCTCTAATCTTCTATATTTCCGTTCCTTTGAAATTGTCTTGTGAGTATATTTAGTTTGACAAGGCGTGAAATCTCAGTAACATCGCATGCTATATTCAATTGACTTTTGAACGTTGTGACACTATCCATTGGCACAGTGATTTGATATGCCAAAACCATGCCGGATAATTCATATATACGCAAAAGCAGAAGCAGAAGCAGAAGCACACTTAAATGATTAAAATAAAAGTTAAAGGCGAAAGGGAAAAGGGAAAAGGGAAAAGAGAAGAATGAAATAGAAGTTAAAAGGCGGCGATGTAGTATAGCCTCATTTAATTTAGCAATTTTAATGAAAAATATATTGGTTTGCCTCTGTTTTACTAAAATTATTTAGTAATTTATAAAAATAAAACATGAGTTTCAATGACGCATTCATAATTTGACCAACTACTATTCCTTCTTATAAGTTGCTAAGAATTTTACTCCAACAGGTTGAAAAGATCTGTCCAAACTACAAATGGAATAAAAGAGATATCATCGAACCAGCTACTAACATAGAAGATTCTGAAAACAAAACTTTGCAAAAGTGTGCCACAAAATACACGTTTGGCAAAACTTAAAAAGGTGCGTAAAAGTAACTTTTTTAGACAGTATTATTAAGCTTAGCCTAACATGTTAAAATTAGCCTGCTGTCTCACAACTCTGCTGTGCGTTCGGTTCTCATTTTCGCTCCTAGATTGCCTGCAGCTTCTGAAACCCTCTCCTTGGCAGCTTCATATTTTTCTTTAGCCTCATCACTCATGGAATCCTTTGCAAACATGTAAGTATCATGTGCTTTCAATTTGGCATCCTCGTACCTATCAAAGTCGCTGTCTTTGCCACTGGATATTACATCTCCCATTGACACTTTAACACACTCCTTTGCATCACTTGCCATGTCTGAACCCTTGTTCATAGACAGACCTGCTTTATCATAGGCATCGTTTCCCATTTTGGATGCTGTATTCATCAAGTCATGTCCCTTCTTTGAAGCAATATCATAGGCTTCTTCTGCCTTTTCTTTTATAGTGTCTTTTGCGTTATAGGCCATATCTGAACCCTTATCCATTGCTTGACTCACCTTATCAGAGGCAAATTCATAGGCATCATCAGTTTTATCCTTTCTGCTTTCGGCCATATCAGATGCCATATTAATTGCTTCTCCCGCCTTCTTCAAAGCGTAGCTCTTCGTGCCACTGATTTTCTCAGATGTTGTGTCTGCTACGTCATATGCCTTCTCAGAAGCATACTTTGATGTCTCTGCAAGCATTCATCGCCAACAAGAAAGGTTTACTTTCCATGTTGCAAAATAAAATAGAGTGAAAATCTGTAATACAATCACCATATGCAGCGGAATTCATTGCATCCGTGGATGTTGAGGCAGCAAGCTTGGCCTTCTCCATGATCCTTTGAGCTGCAACTTTTGCACTATCTTTGTCCAGTTCAAATCCCCTGAAAGCATCGAGCATACACATTTAAAAATTTTAGTCATATTACAACTCCAACGAGCTCTATCTGCTGCTTTTCTTCATAACTCAGACATCTTTATATGCAGGAAAGAAGGGTAATTTCAGCACCATATAATCTGAATGTAAAATTCATTTGATAAATTTACATTTTTTTAATCTTTATGTTCATTTTAGTTTTTTATTGCACAAGTTGAGCACATCGGATGATGTTAAAGTCTACCCTCCAAAAATGAATGTTCAGTTCAAAGTTAAACCAACTACACATAATTTTTTGTAGTGATACTACTTAATTATAGCAATATATTTTGTTTCCAGTTAAAAAAAAAGATAATCATTATACTTTAGTTTTCTAGTTTAAGTTTGCAGAATTAAAAATAGAGAAATGTAGGGCAGGTTAATTGGTATAGGGCCAAATTTGCAAATTAAAATGAGTTCTCATATTTAAACTTAATTACCTCCTATGTTCGGTTTTGTGGATATCTATCTCACATATTAGTGAACCATATTCAATGAGTTTCTAATGAAGTCGCCATAAATTTTCTTACCCTTAAGTTTAATTTGTGGTACCGTTCTTCATTGTGTCTAGCCATTAACGACGATTGCCATAACTTTCTTCATAACAAATTTTAACGTAGTGCCAGTTGACGATGACTGTCATAACTTTCTTCGTAACAATTATTTTGGGTGGAAGTTTAACTTATCTTAGATTTTAGGAGAAATGATCTCATAGACTACCTTTGGATGTGTATTCTTCATCCAAGGAGTGAACTCCGTTAAAATGATTTTTTTATGTTTCGATTAAATTATTCATCACAAACGATGATGACAGGTTGAACAATTTAAACTTGTTGATTAATAAAACACCACGGTGTACGAAAATTTATTCACATTACTAATGTTGTGGATTGGAATGCTCCGATACCAATTTGTAATGAGAAAAGAAGAGATTATAGTCACAATATAAAGTAAACATCACAAGAAAACAAGAACAATGTCTATTTGCAAAGAATAAAGATTTTATTATAATATGGAAAAAAAATACAAAGATTATATGTTTATGCTTTGTCTAACTTCTTATGGGGTTTTAGCCAACCCAACTAAATTGTAGAGAAGAGTCAAATATAAATAGGGAATAGAACAAATAGAAGACGTCCAAACTTTTGTGATAGAGTTGTACTTAAAGTAAAATGTAAAAAACAGAGTAGAAAAGGAAAAATCGCAAAGGGGCGAAAAAAATAGGGCTGTGCCCTAGGCCCCCGCCGCCGCGAAGCCCACTTTTGGGTCTTTACTCAAAAAATCTTGATTTTCTTCATCTTAATGTCTTCTATAAGTCCAACATAAATTTTTACTCCCAATTGACTTCCAGGTATAATTTAAATTAGAATGCGCCAAGTAAAGTTAAATAGGATTTCACAATAACATTCTAAATAGAATTCTTCTTAATGTTCACTTTAGAACTCTCAATTATCTTCAACAAAGAATTCGGGTTTATTAACTCACTATTTGGCTTGGATTAAAATTAATCATTAATTTTAACCACAAATTTCATCAACTTTAGTCAAAATTTACTAAAAATCTAATTTTAATTTATACATGGGCAAAAGTAGACATAAATGAAAGTAGTAGGTTAACTCACAGTGTCATCATTAGCATCAATCTATATATGGTGGCGATCATACAAAATGAAAGTACATCGAACCAAATGTTCTTTTTCTTTACTGAAATCTATATATGAAAAATAGTCAACAAATACGAAAGGAAATGATGGAAATTAAACCAGAAAAAGTGATTTATATTCGTGATATATATAAAACAATTATGTATCATCTTCAAAGCACTCAACTCAACAAACCAAAAAATAAAGAGTAAAGATTGAAATGCTTACTCAGAGAACTTATTTACAGCCCACTCAGTCCATGAATCTTTCTTCTCGCCGGCATCCTGCATGGTCTCCGAAGCACTCCGCTTGGCGTCTTCCGCCCGGATCTTCATGTTCTCGGCAGCCAAATTTGCTCCCTGTTTCGAATTCTCCACCGCGTCCTCACCCCAGCACCACCCCACGGATGCCGCCGCCGCAAGACATACCAAAAACAACGCCGTTCTCTTGCCCATCATCATGTATATATTCGCAGATATGTATTTCTACACCTTTTTATTTTGTATTTTTAACGATTCAAATCTTGAGTGTAGACATTCAATTTACAAAAGTCAAAAATGAAACTTGGAGAGAGATTTGATTAAAAGGAAAGACGTGGATAGGATGGTTGGTTGAATGGAGATGGTGAAACGTGTCAGTTGCTTATGAGTGCATGGAACGACTTTTTCTGCCCTTTCGCCACCTATTTTATGGCAAATAAAATGAAATTTTGAGTCAAGTGAGTTTTGCGAGATTTGCTGCTCTTCGCCAATTGCGTCGAGTTCTTAAAAGTTAGAAAAATTCTAAAATATAGGGCATGTTTGGACCAAATTTTACTATAAATTTAAGTCAAACAATCAATATTAACTACATCTTTCATGGGTATGGTCTTTTCAACTACACATTTTATAAACTTCACAATTCACTTAAAATCTGATTTTAATCTTTCACTTTAGTCGCTAAAGTATCAATTAAGTTTTATTTTTTACTAATATTTCAAGACATAAAATTTGGTTGAAAAGCTTGTTTGCCTTTCATTAGAGTTTCCTTACAAATATTTTTAGCTAAATTTCCTCACAATTTAAATTTTAGTTACACATTTTGTATTATCCATAATTACTATCCACTCATAATTTCAACAACTAATAATGAAATCCAAACAAATAATAAATATAGTATCAAATCACTTCTAATATAACCGACTGATGCATTTTTTACAAGAACCAATAACTAGCCTATTAAAATGACACCTACCGTTCAATGATTCAAACATTAAAAGAACACCTTATAGGCTTATACTATTATAAAGCAAGTAGTAAGCTATATAATCTATAAAGATTCCAATTATTAAACAAACCACTACAAAGAAACTTGAGTTTTGCCGAACCATAGATTGGTCGATAAGAGTTCAATATTGGTCGATAGAATTAATTCTTGACTATAAAATGTTGGTTGGTGATACATGATGTTATTAATAAGAGTAAAGCTGAAAGTACATGAGGAATTTTACAGGACCCTTATAGGATTTTAAAGTCTGCTTATGTGGCAGTTTTCAAAAAAAAAAAAAACAATTGACCGGCTGAAAATTAGGAAACAATTAGGAAAGCAAGGGAAAACATATCTTTCTTCCACAATTTCACAACTCCATTTTCAGTTGTTCACCTCCATTTTCAGCCGTTCCAAAACCTCCATTTTCAGTTGTTGTCATTCTTCATCCCGGCTCTGAACTCTACTATGTCGCCGACGACCAATTTCCGGAGAAATTTTCACTTCCTCTCCCTCTTTTATGTCATCTCTTTTGACTCCTCCGATGAGCTTCAAACCCTTTTAACCATAAAATCTACCTTCAAAGAGTGGAGGACAAATCACCACTGAAGAACACGTCTGTGAATGCAGTTTTTTGAAACACCGGCGACGCATCAGTGAAGAACATTTTTTCCGACTTTACCGAAACATTGCATCGCGATTCACAAGTGTTTTTTTATTTTTAATTTCTGAATTAATTTAATGAGTTGAAGTAATCGAATTTCTGTTTTTTAAGTATTGGGAATTAAGGAAATAGAGTGTTTTGTTTGTTTGTATTTGACATGAAATGGAGATTGCTTTGTATGCTTATATTATATACTGGTTTGAAAGAGGGAATTTGGGTGGAAGAAATGATGAATGGCTTGCTTTCATATACGCATGGGCAATTGAAGTGGGTTGTGCTTAAATTTTGATCCTTTTATGGTTGTGCTTAAACCATTTTTTGCACTGATATTCATACATTCTCATTTCCTTTCTTCTCATATTCATACATTCTCCTATGTCCTGTGTAACCAGATGTAGCAGAAACACGACACCTAAACCAACTCTCTCGAATGGCACAATTTGCACTTGAAAGAAGTCATCAATGTAGTAGAACACAAAAGGCATTCAACATACATTACGAGATCATGGAGACTATGTCACAACTCTTTGAAATTACCCATTTGCATTCAGAAATGGCATCGGCCACTGGTCCAGTATTCTTCAATAATTATTCATTTATCAACTACATCAAATCTATTATGTTCTAGAAAACTTGTATATGTTTAAATGTGTATTCTGAACCATTTTGATAATCACCATAGACAATGCAAAAAAGGCTTAATAAAATTAATGTCTTTGTCTTGTTCATACAACCAAAATATAAAGGACGGACTGCAATTTTGTCTAGTATTAAAACTTGGCTGCAACTATCCACAGAGGAGTAAGTCTACACGTATGCGGTGCCAGTAGGTTCGTCGGAGGTGGACGGTTGTGAAGGAATTAGGTCTCGGTTGTGGTGGATGGAACTCGAGATGCCGGTTGGTGAAACCTTTTTTCCCGGCCTTTGGGAGGTTAGTTGGAGAACAAGTGAGATGTGAAACCTTTTTTCCCGGCTGTCGAGAGGTTAGTCGGAGAGCAAGTGAGATGTGAAACCTTTTTTCTGGTCGCTGGGAGGTTGGTCGGAGACCAAGTGAGACGATTTGAAGGCCTGAACTCTCAGTTTTGGTGGGGAGGGAATTTCAATAGCATTGTGGTTTCCATTTAGGGATTTTGATACGTTTTCTCTTTAAAAAAAAGCCATGTCTTCATATTTCAAAATCATGTAAGTCTCATGTGAATGCTTCCTGTACTTCCAGCATTACCCCATTAATAATTATGCAAAATGATTAGGTCACTTGATATGCACTCCACGTAGAGCACCACCATGAGGCCGTCGATCCCCATATGGTCGTCTACCACCCTTATGAGGTGGTCTACCACTTGAGGCTGTCTGCCCCCATGAGACTTTCTACCACCCCCCTATGTACGCGGGTGACAATCTTACAACTGCGTACGCGGGTGACAATTTCAATCTTGCAATCGTGTACGCGGGTTACAAAGATAATCTTGCAACCACGCACAACTATGAGGTCGTCGATCCCAATGCGGCCGCCTACCCCCATGAGGCCATCGACCCCCATGGGACCATCTACGTTCACATAGATTGTCTATCACCGTGAGGTCAATACTATGCTTAATAATACAAATGGCAATGCGTAGGACGGAAACCACCCAACAGAAAACATGGGCACAACCAACTGCTTGACGAATGGGGGTCACCACGTTAGAACATGGCGGAAGTGGGAAGGTCTACGTGGGACATGTGGCACTATTTACTACCGAACACGTGCATAGCAACATGTGCCTATAAATACCTCTAAGGCGAGAAAAGTATGGACTCTTAAAACCCGAACTACGTAAATTCGCATTATACTTTACCTCTTATTTCTCTAAAACCAGTAACTGATTCTCACGTCGGACCTCTTTTTGCAGGTAGCAACCGTTGATTGGAGTAGCCGGAGCACCATACTAGACAAGGTTAACTCGCAACCATTTCAGTTGGCAGCTAGCTGGTAGCCAAATCAGTCAGCATATGTTTTCACCAACCAAAATATTAGTCAGGAAATATAGAAATTTTTACTAACAAACAATATGTGGTTGGAAATGGTAGAGTTTTTCCCTGACCATTTTCTAGGTCAGTAAAAGTCTTAAACAAAGTCGGCAATAATACTCATCAAAAAGTCATGAGTGGTGATAGTAAACTTACCATAGTCGTTGAGAAAAATATACATTTGTCCAAAAAATTATTTAAGTCTAATGGTGATAAACATTGACTGACCATATTAGATTGGTCAAGGCAATTTCCTTTGCCGGCCAAGGGAATTTAAATTGTAGTAGGTAAATGTGATTTTAGTTATAAAAAAAAAAAAAAAATATATATATATATATATTGAAATGTACAATAATAAAAATGTCAAATGATTGAAAGCCCAACTCAAGCACAATGCACCAACAAGAACTCAAAATCAAGAAATATATGAAATCACACAAAAAAGTCACAATCAAGAGCCTCTAGCAAAGTACATGCAAGGCAAAATAATATATTGTCTCTTTAAAAGTCAATTCTATTTTCAAAATGTGAATAATTACATACACAAATGTAGTCCACAACAATAGCATAGGCAGCCAAAAAAACTATTCGAGTTCCAAAATATTAGAAGATTGTGCAGTTCAAAACTATGGTATAGGCAATAATAGGTATCAACCATCAAAATAATAAAAAATGTAAGGGCAATAGGAGAACTCTAAACCAATAATCTGTTAAAGAAAATACAAATTAATTCACATTGCCGATTTCACCAATATTGTAAATTTATTACAGCATATTTTCTTTCCTTATATGATTAGAGATTGTAGGAATATGTTAGGGAATAGAATTATTCTTCTGACATAATCTGTATATATATATTGGCATCTTGCCTTTCAATAGTGAAATACAAAAAAAACTTCATTGAATACAGAAATTTTTTATGGTATCAGAGCAATTGAAATCTGGGCACCAGAATTGTGATTAAAATCTCAGCCGACTTTCATGGCAGCAAGCACGGCTTTGAGTGAAAAATGGGACAACCCCAACCACCAGCTTCATCTCCACTACTTCGATCAGCTCGGCGTCATCCTTGTGCCACAACCATTGACCGAGGACAATTACAGCACATGGAGCCAATCCATGACAATGGTTTTAACGGTTAAGAACAAGGCTGGTTTTGTAGACAGCTCGATCAAGGAGCCTGATGCGAAAGATGCGAAAGAACTGCAACAATGGAATCGCTGCAACAATTTGGTTAAAACTTGGCTACTGGGATCTATGGCCAAGGAAATTGCCAGTAGTGTTATCAATTATAAAGATGCTAGAGGGATGTGGCTCGACTTACATGAATGGTTCTCACATGTAAACGTTGTCCAACTGTTTAATGTAGAGAATGAAATCTATGACTGCATCTAAGAAAACATGACTGTAGACGCCTACTTCACAAAATTGAAAGGGTTATGGAATGAACATGACAAGTTAGCAACATTACCACCATGAACCTGCGACTCAGTGAAGAAGATGGCCTCATATATGGAAACACAGAAAACCATGAAATTCCTTATGGGGCTCGACAAATGCTATGGCGGTGTTCGAAGTAATGTGTTGCCACATGACCCATTGCCCACGGTGAACAAGGCGTACTCGTTAGTCCTTCGCCATGAGAAACACTCGGAGGTGACAACAGGGAAGGCTCATAATCAACCAGAAGGGGCTGTTTTTGCAGTGAGGAACCCCAATCGTGAACCTGAAATTGGAGCAAAATGCTCCAAGTGCAATAGAACCAATCATACCACAAAGAATTGCCGTGCTCACCTTAAGTGCAGTTTTTGTGGTTGGAAGGGGCATAGTGTCGAGTATTGTCGGAAGAAGGCAATAGATTCTGACCTTAACATGCCAGCTTCGAAAGGAAATCAGGCTACCTCTCACTTGACCAATGGCAGGGATATGAATTTTCCCTTTTCAGTAGATGAATGCCAGCAGATTCTCAATATGTTGAAAAGTAAATCTCACTCTGCAAATCAAGTGGGTAATTGCTCTACTCATGATGAACTCGTAAGGCTTTTTCATTAATTTCTAATGCGAAAAGGGCATGTGGATTTTGGATAGTAGATGCACCGACCATATGGTTTGTAACCCTAACTTATTAACCCATTCAAGACCTATCAATAATCATACCGTGGAATTACCAAACGGTTCCATGGCTCCAGTGACTCATGTTGGAAAAGTTATTTTATCTCCACACTTCATTCTCGAAAATGTGTTGTGTGTGCCATATTTTCGATTAAACCTAATCTCTGTTAGCAAACTTGTTTCTCATTCATATTGTATAACTATCTTTCTAAGACAAGCTTGTTTCATTCAGGACCTGCGCTCGAGGAAGGCGATTGGGACAGGAATTGAACGGGAGGCCTCTACTAAATGGACCAAACTAAGAAGGAATCACATCACGTCCAGAAATTCAATCCGACTCTCTGGCACCAACGTCTTGGACACCCCTCGAATAAAGTATTTTCATTGTTTCGTTTCCCTAATTTTACAATTACACCTTGTGCTAGTGATCTGTGCTTCATTTGTCCGTTAGCAAAGCAAACAAGACTTCTATTTCCTTCTAGTTCTATTAATTCTACTACATGTTTCGATCTAATCCATGTAGGCATTTGGGGTGGTTATAAAATTCCTTCACTTTCTGGCGCTAAGTATTTTCTCATCATAGTTGATGATCACACTCGATGCACATGGACTTATCTCATGAAACACAAATCAGAAACTAAAGATCTTCTAATGAAATTTATCATCATGGTTGAAAATCAATTCAATTCCAAAGTTAAAATTATCCTTAGTGACAATGGCGTCGAATTCAAACTCGAAAATTTTTATGCAAATAGAGATATAATTCATCAAACTAGTTGCATCAACACACCACAACAAAATGGCGTTGTCGAGCAAAAACATAGACATGTATTGAATATGGCACAGGCTATTCTTATTCAAGCCGGCCTTTCCTCATCGTTTTTGGGGGATGCAACACTCACTTCCACATACCTGATTAACCGAACACCCACTCCACTTCTTCAAGGAAAAATGCCATATGAGAGTATTTCACAAAGTTCCAAATTACTCACATTTATGAGTATTTGGTTGCTTATGTTTTACCTCCACACATGTACAACACCCTTCAAAATTTGATGCTCGAGCCTCTTGATGCATTTTCCTTGGTTATCCCTATGGCCAAAAAGGATACCGTATATTTGATTTAGCTCACAACAAGGTCGTAGTCTCGTGGGATGTCATTTTCTTTGAGACCACATTTCCTTTCCAGAATGTTCACCAACCGGATGCACCTCCCAACCACCCTTTCACTAATACATCCACATTACCGCTTGACATATCACTCATACAACCTCCCGTACATGACTCGGATTCATCCGCTTCTCAACGTGATCACAATTCTCTAGCACACCCAATTTTGCCCGACAACTCCCCAGATGAACATGTCCTAGATTTTTCTCCTTCAAAACGCACATCAGCCTCACATAATCCAATAGCACCTGAGACCACTATTCCACCTGACACACAGAGTGTTTTGGAGCCACCGTCGCTTCCGAAACATGTTCCCTCTCATCGTCCTCATCGCCAAACGAGACCACCCACTTATTTACAAGACTTCCACATTGAAACAACCCTCCCTTCAAGGAATGCTTCATCGTCATCCTCAAGTGCTGCCTGATCTTCAGGTACACATCACTCTTTCTTATAACTGTCTTTCCCCTGCCCATCGAACATTTATTTCACAACTCACACTACTTAAAGAACCATCCAGTTTTTCAGGTACACATCACACATGCACAACACCCTTCAAAATTTGATGCTCGAGCCTCTTGATGCATTTTCCTTGGTTATCCCTATGGCCAAAAAGGATACCGTATATTTGATTTAGCTCACAACAAGGTCGTAGTCTCGTGGGATGTCATTTTCTTTGAGACCACATTTCCTTTCCAGAATGTTCACCAACCGGATGCACCTCCCAACCACCCTTTCACTAATACATCCACATTACCGCTTGACATATCACTCATACAACCTCCCGTACATGACTCGGATTCATCCGCTTCTCAACGTGATCACAATTCTCTAGCACACCCAATTGTGCCCGACAGCTCCCCAGATGAACATGTCCTAGATTTTTCTCCTTCAAAACGCACATCAGCCTCACATAATCCAATAGCACCTGAGACCACTATTCCACCTGACACACAGAGTGTTTTGGAGCCACCGTCGCTTCCGAAACATGTTCCCTCTCATCGTCCTCATCGCCAAACGAAACCACCCACTTATTTACAAGACTTCCACATTGAAACAACCCTCCCTTCAAGGAATGCTTCATCGTCATCCTCAAGTGCGGCCTGATCTTCAGGTACATATCACTCTTTCTTATAACTGTCTTTCCCCTACCCATCGAACATTTATTTCACAACTCACACTACTTAAAGAACCATCCAGTTTTTCAGGTACACATCACACATGTACAACACCCTTCAAAATTTGATGCTCGAGCCTCTTGATGCATTTTCCTTGGTTATCCCTATGGCCAAAAAGGATACCGTATATTTGATTTAGCTCACAACAAGGTCGTAGTCTCGTAGGATGTCATTTTCTTTGAGACCACATTTCTTTTCCAGAATGTTCACTAACCAGATGCACCTCCCAACCACCCCTTCACTAATACATCCACATTACCGCTTGACATATCACTCATACAACCTCCCGTACATGACTCGGATTCATCCGCTTCTCAACGTGATCACAATTCTCTAGCACACCCAATTCTGCCCGACAGCTCCCCAGATGAATATGTCCTAGATTTTTCTCCTTCACAACGCACATCAGCCTCACATAATCCAATAGCACCTGAGACCACTATTCCACCTGACACACAGAGTGTTTTGGAGCCACCGTCGCTTCCGAAACATGTTCCCTCTCATCGTCCTCATCGCCAAACGAAACCACCCACTTATTTACAAGACTTCCACATTGAAACAACCCTCCCTTCAAGGAATGCTTCATCGTCATCCTCAAGTGCGGCCTGATCTTCAGGTACATATCACTCTTTCTTATAACTGTCTTTCCCCTACCCATCGAACATTTATTTCACAACTCACACTACTTAAAGAACCATCCAGTTTTTCAGGTACACATCACACATGTACAACACCCTTCAAAATTTGATGCTCGAGCCTCTTGATGCATTTTCCTTGGTTATCCCTATGGCCAAAAAGGATACTGTATATTTGATTTGGCTCACAACAAGGTCGTAGTCTCGTGGGATGTCATTTTCTTTGATGATGTAATTTTGGCTGGAAACAATCTACAGGATATAGAGAATACCAAGCTCTTCTTGTCCAAGCAATTCAAACTCAAGGACTTGGAGGAACTTCAATATTTTCTTAGCATAGAAGTTGCAAGATCAAGACATGGAATTTCTTTATCACAGCGCAAGTATGCATTGGAAATCTTGAATGATACTGGATTTTTGGGTGCTAAGCCTTCTCGATTCCCTGTAGAACAGAATATGTCCCTCACACAATCAAATGGAAAACTCTTGGATGATGCTTCATTATATAGAAGATTGGTTGGAAGGTTAATCTATCTGACCATAACAAGGCCAGATTTGACTTATGATGTTCATATATTCAGCCAGTTCACGGACAAACCATGAGAACCACACATGGAAGCAGCCTATAAAGTGCTTAGATATATCAAGCGAACACCAGGAGAAGGCATCCTCTTACCATCCACAGGTTCGCTCCAATTACGAGCATTTTGTGATGCAGATTGGGCTCGGTGCAAGGACACAAGGAGGTCAACCACAGGCTATTGTATTTTACTTGGCCATGCACTGGTCTTGGAGGACCAAGAAACAAACCACAGTATCCCGTTCGAGTGCCGAAGCAGAGTATTTGTGCTATGGCCACCACATGCTGTGAGATTACATGGTTGAGAAACATTCTGAAGGATTTGGGAGTAAATCACATGCAACCAGTTAGCTTATTTTGTGATAATCAAGCAGCTATACACATAGCATCAAATCCCGTATTCCATGAGCGAACCAAACACATAGAGATAGACTGTCACTTGGTACATGATAAGATTCAAGAAGGAATGGTTCGAATGGCCTACATTCGAACTACAAATCAGCCGGCAGACTTATTCACCAAGCCTCTAAGCTCCACACAATTCGAAGACTTACTCCAAGTTGGGTGTCATTAATATACACTCCAACTTGAGGGGGAGTGTTAAAGAAAATACAAATTAATTCACGTTGCCGATTTCACCAATATTGTAAATTTATTACAACATATTTTCTTTCCTTATATGATTGGAGATTGTAGGAATATGTTAGGGAATAGAATTATTCTTCTGATATAATCTGTATATATATTGGCATCTTGCCTTTCAATAGTGAAATACAAAAAACTTCATTGAATACAGAAAACTTTTATAATCATCATATGATTCTTGATCAAATGATGATGATGGATGAGTAGTCGGCATTCTAGAGCTGTTTATTCTGACTTTGCAAGTTATTCACAACTTGACAAAACATGGAATTCTCTCGTTATGTCATGTCTGTACGAGATGTAGCATGTGAAAACTTTGGGCCCCTGTCGAAGCCCCTATGGTAGCAGGAAATAGTGTCCAGGACTTGAGTTGCAATCCCGTAAGCAGTGAGATGTACTCCTCGACCCTCGCTCTCCTCTTTGTCAACATGTGTCTATTGTGTGATGTGCATGCCCATCATCGTCTTCTACATGATTGTAGAAAAGTATTAATGCAAATAATGTAGTAAAATGTTTGTTCCATTAAGTAATAATAAAGTTAATAAAAACTAAGAAAAGTTCATGTGAGGTTTAGACAAAAAAAACTCTTGATCAAAGTAATTTACTCCTAATAAAAGTAGATACAGCGATGACAATAATACAAGTAAAAAGGATGTGCAATTTAAAGCTACTAATAGTGCCATCAAGAATATAGTTTAAAAAGAAAACCCCACGGGCATGGCACGATGGTAAAGGAGGGTTCTATACGGAATATCGGAGGTTCAAATCCCCATGATAGCTGGAAGGCAACATTTATGTTGGAACGCAGATATCTGTGGTGGCAAAAGTTATGGTATACTTTGTTGCCCCTCCAGAGATCCTATCCCCATGTCGTAAAGGGAGGTCCACACGGAGGAGACCTATCAAAAATGCTTTTGCAATAATAAGTCGAATCTGATATTAATTGATCGAACGAGACAAGGATATTTCGCTTAATCAGGTATGCAGGGCGGGGGCGAGTAACGGGCGCCCGCCCCCGTTTAAATTTTTTTTTTCTTTCAATTTTTTTTTTCTTTAAATACTTTAAATGAAGATTTTCATTACTTCTAATAGAAAATGGCAACTAAAATTATTTGTCTAAGTATATTGAATAGGAGCAATAAAAATAAATTATCAAAAACTTAAAAAAAAAAAAAAAAAAATTAAACGGTATGGTAAATGGGGCAATGGCCTCGCCCCGCCCCGCCCCGCCCCGCCTTAAATGGGTGATGGGACGGGGACGGGGCTGAGAATTGCTTGGCATGACGGGGCGGGGAGAGGTGCCCCGATCTCGGCCCTACCCGTTGTCATCCCTAGTTGGCAATAGATTTTCAAAGGGTCAAGTTGACAATTTATAGCGAAGGTATGTAGATAATGTTAGATAGAAAGTTAATTATGATATTATCATTAAGCGTACCACGAACTCCAAATGATTGTGACATTTTATAGGAGAAGGTTTGTAACCATATTTATATTACAGCGCAATGATCCTACCACATCTGCGAGTGTTCGGAGAACAATGTCTGTGCAACAAAATTATCTGAATTTATCATCAAAAGTTTTTCATTGATTTTTTTTTTTCAATTTACATACGGAGTCGGACTTTGGAAAATTCATTTAAAAATTACTAATTCTTTTTTGTATAACCAATAAATTACCTTGGATTATATCGAAGAAATTAATCTATATACCCATTGATAATTTAATTTCCTCATTCAAAAAATAATGAAAATAGTAGTATTAATTGGTCATTGTAAAACTCGAAATTATGTTGGTAATAGCGATGAAAATCTACTGCCGATAAATTTCCATTGCTAATGCTAGTGGTGCCAAACTGGGCGGGCCATCTCGGCCCGGAGAAAATGACCGGTAAATCGGCCCATAATTTAGGTTGGCTGGTTCACGGACTGATAAATATGAAATTCGGTTTGGGCCATTAGATTGATCTGGTCCAATGATTAACCGTTGAGCCCGTCAAATTTTTTTTATTAAAAAAATTGAATTTATAAGGGGAAAAAGGACGCCTTCTTAATGAAGGCAAATATGCTTTATTAACTGAAAGAAGGCTTAAAATTATTTATACCGCCTTAGGTTGTCATAGCTGTGATAGCTACATTAACATTATGGTAGCTATTACTATTGATTTGTGTCGGCTACAATAGACATGAATTAAGGCTATCAAAGACAACCTTGTAAAAATTAATTAATATTAATGTAGTTGTCACTATTGATTCGTGTCAGCCACAATAGCCTTAATTTAAGGCTATAAAAATGGATTGAGAATTTGAGATCTGTTGACACGCTAAAAATGCAGCCCAAAATCAAAGGGAAGTCCAATTGAGAAACCCAAGATGAAAACCCAATGGAAATCAATTAAAAGGCCCAAGAAGAAAAGCCCAATCTGGAAACTTGATAAAAAGGCCTGAATATTGGAAGCCCGAGAGCAAAAGAGTATCATCGCCCAAGACCGCAGAACGCCTAGAGGCCGAACGAATGTAGTACTGCACAATCGCCCAGAGCGATAGCCTCATTGTCGCCCAAATCCTCAAGTCGCCCAGAATCAGACAAATCTAAAAGGTATAGTTTATCCAATTCAGCAGTTACGGAAGCAGTTGTCAAGTAAACCCGACACGCCCCCACGATCCAGAAACAGCAAGAGTAGTGGCAACAGTTACTACGTAACTTCTCCCCAAACAAGCAGTTTCTCACTAAAGAAGTTGATAGTTACGAAGGTAATAGAACAGTTCCAAGCAGTTCCGACAACCAAGAGATGCCCAGAAAGTATAAAAGGAAGTAAAGTCGTAGAAGAAAGACCCCGAATCAAAAACTCTCGACAAGAGAATATGTAATTTTTATTTCCTTAGTTTAAATTTAATCATTTCTCAGTACTCGTGTGCTTGCGCCCCTTGGAGGCGTTTTGTCTACTTTCCAATTGTAACTCTTCACTAGTAAACGCACCCCTTTTTGGGACTTTGTCTCAAGAGGTTTGTTCCTTACACAATCGTCTGATCATTTCCTTGTAATTGTTGGCGGGTTGGAAAACGCGCGAAAACAATTTGGCACGCCCAGTGGGACAGTTGGTGTTTTGTAAGTGAAGATACAAAAAAGAAAAGATATCATGTCTCATAAAAATTCCGATAAGGAAGCCAGTCAAGTCAAGGAACAGATGGACAAAGTCAGAGCAGTCACATCCGTCACAGAATTGAGCCCTCGCACAATGCGTGCATTGCTAGGAGAACTCACGCAGGATGTCGTTGAACAGGTAAATTTACGAAGTATTCATAATATGGAGAAGTTTACCCAAAACGAGAATAGACATTTTGATAATATGGCTAAACAACTGAATACGTTGAATGAAATCATGAATAAGTTGGTAAGCCAAATGTGTCAACCTGTTATGCCTATAGATAATCACTTCCAGTCTAGGACTATCGTGGGGCATACTTCGCCATATATAATTCCCTTGGTATAAACTCCGGCCCAAGTCTAGAGCCACCTTTTGGCCCTTCTACTTCGAACCCAGGGGGAAACGGGACCTCAAACTTGAATAATAATAACACTACGTCCAACCTGGGGGGTAATACAAACGTGAAAGATAATGTCCCGAACAACGGACAGAATGGTTTACGTATGAATGAGGGTTTAAGCACTCAATTTAACAGTCATAACAGCCCGAATAATGGCACTTTTATTGCCAATCAAGGGCAAACTACCAGGCTTCCCACGAATCAGCCAGTAAATCAACCAATAGGACCATAACGCCGTGCTAAGACACCAAATTATGGAAATAGTGCAGGATCAAATAGCAGTTGGAGTGCGTCCGGTTATTAGGCCAATTTATACCAAGCCATACCCTGATTGGATAGATCAAGCATATCCATGGCCTAGAGGTTATAAAGTACCGGAATTCTCACTATTCACTGGTCTAGGAGAAGTGTCTACACTAGAACATGTAGGGCGATTCACGTTGCAAAGTGGTGAGGTGAATGAATACCATAAGTTGAGGTTGTTCCCAAGTTCTTTAACAGGGGTAGCTTTTTCTTGGTTTATTAATTTGCCAGCAAACTCCGTCCAAACTTGGCAGCAAATGGAGCAATTATTCCATGCTCAATTTTACAAAACTGAGTCTGAGGTAACACTGGCCGATTTGGCGAATTTACGTCAATTGCCTAACGAATGGGCAGAAAATCTCCTACAAAGGTTCAAAACGGCCAGAAGTAAATGCTTTGTGTCTTTGCCAGAAAAGGAATTTGTTAAAATCGCACAAAGTTGTTTAAACTTTGATTTAAAGAAGAAATTCCAGGATAGGGAATTCTCAGATTTATTCCAACTTAGTGCAAACGTTGTTAGATATGAGCGATTGGTAAGAGAGGAAGAACAGATGAAAAATTCCAGCAAAGGGACTTATTACAAAGACCCGAATTTCAACGTTCATACTGTCGATGATGGTTATTATGACCAAACGGAAATATGTTTGGCTGAGTTAGTAAAGAGAGAAGCATATACTTGTCCCATACTAGTTAAGCCAAAAATAGTGGGCAAAGATGAACTTGCAAAGGGTGAAAACAGAAAGGCGCGAACGTTCTCGTTCGACGTAACTAAAGCTGACCTTATATTTGACAAATTATATAAGGATAAGCAGATAAAGTTGAGCGACAAACACAAATTGCCAGACCCTGAACAAATTAAGGGTAAAAAATACTGTAAATGGCATAATGCATGGTCACATGGGACTAATTATTGTGTGGTTTTTCGCCATGTGTTGCAGGATGCTATTGAATCAGGACGAATAACGTTCGAAGAAAAGAAAAAGATGGCAGTAGATGAAAATCCTTTCCCACGTCCACTGGCAATGAACATGTTAACAACTGGTTTGAAAAAGGGGGCGAAGGGTGCCGTTTTACGGAGGATTACCTAGAGAAAGGGGGTTTGGATCGGCCAGTCAAGGAAGAACGTTTAGGCCGCAACCTCGCCAACCCAATGTATGGCATTCGTTCCAGTATAATGCAGGAAGAGTGGTACCCTTCAACGAAATGACTAGAACTCAACAAAGGCGTTACCAACGTAATTACGGGCGGATGATGAGGCAACAGCAAGGAGAATCACGCCCTAAAGTACCCAAACCGTTCAGAATGGCCAGCGAAAATGTTTTTGAAGATAGTGAAGAAACATGCACTGGCGAATCAATGGGAGACTTGCCGAAAGCTCGTCTGGGAGATCAAAGTTTGAACGAAACAGGAAAGACGAAGATGATCCTGACCAACCTCTAACTATCCAATTTGGCACATTACCTCCTGTCCTGGCTAATAATTACTTGTTGGCCGACGAATTTAAAAGCAAAGAAAAAGAGGATAGTGAGGAAGAAACTTGTGTACTAGTCTGCGATGAAAGCCAAACATCTAAAGAAATGTGTAATGAAGAAGATGATGATGGTATGACAGATATCGAAGAAGAAATCGATTTAGAAGCAGAGAAAAGGAAAAGAGGAGTGTCGCGCAATACCCTGTTGAAGCAACTGCACCAAGAAGGAGTCCGCGAAGTGACCTGTTGGGAGAACCATATGGCCGATCATTTGATTTCTATGTGTTGTATGGAACACCCAAAAGGAAGAAGAGGGTACCTCGCTCTGAAAAATATGGATCACCCCCCAGAATAATGCCTCCTCTTACAGGTTGGGTAACCGAGGAAGAGATGCTAGAAAAGGAAAAAGAAAAAACCCAAAGAAAGAAGGATCAATGCGACGTGCTGCACGTCGATCTATCACCAAAAAATAGCCCGACAGAAGATAAGCAGGAAGTGGAAATAGATGCTGCTGAAAAAGTCATCTTCAACAAACCGGCTATGAGGTTAACCAAACATTTAAGACGGTACGTCAGAGCCTTGGTTAATGGGATACCAGTAGGAAAGGTACTTATCGACAATGGAGCGGCTATAAACACCATTCCAGCTAGGATGATGAGGAAATTTGCTAAGACAGAGAGCGACATGATCCCAACGGAAGTCATTCTTACAAGTTTTAACGGGGGGGTAACTTCAGCAAAAGGAGTTATGCCATTGGATATAACTGTAGGAACAACCACCAGGACTACTGTTTTCTTCGTGATAGACGGCCCACCAGCTACAACGTGTTACTAGGAAGAGACTGGATCCATGGCAGTCACTGTATTCCCTCATCACTCCATCAATACTTAGTCTTCTGGAATGACAAAGGTGAAGCAGAGGTGGTGCAAGCAGATCATAGACCCTTTGTGGCATAAGCAAATTCAGTAGAGAGGTTCATGTACGAAGGAAATTATGGGCCTATCAGAGTGGTTCAAGATGGGGAAGAAACTCAAATTACTGCCCGAAGCGAAGAGCCGTTTTCAGTGGATGCACTCACTGAAATGTTTAATCAAATGAGGCCAAACATAGTGGCCTTGGAAGAGCCAGTAATTGGCAAAAAAGAAGCCAAACAACCTTAAATGAGTTTTCAACAACAAATGCAAGAGGCCGAGATTCAGGCCTTCAAAGCCAAGTTGATGGCTTTCAATAAAGAATGTGAATGTGTGAAGAAAGAAGAAGCGGCGTTAAAGATGCTGAGAGACAAATTAATAGTGTCCGAGATGGAGCAGAGCTTGGACTGGGAAGTACATAAAGTGGATTGTCTGGAAGAGCAAACTCCTCTGAGCGATATGGATGATGAAGCGGCGAGGATCCCCAAGTCAGGATATGCACAAGCACAAGACCCCTTGGTCAAGGTTAATATTGGTGAGGAAGGAGAGGATCGCCCAACGTTTGTCAGCCAGATGCTCCCTCATGAGGTTAGTAACAGATTAATCGCTTTATTAAAAGAGTATAAAGATTGTTTCGCTTGGGAGTATGAACATATGCCTGGTTTGGATAAAAACCTAGTAGAACATAGGCTGCCGACTAAATCAAATTTTAAGCCTCATAACCAACCTCCTAGACGTTTCACCCCCAATGTATTACCATAGATCAAAAAAGAAATAGAGCGATTACTAAAAGAAGGTTTCATTAGAACAACCAGATATGTGGAATGGTTATCTAATATAGTGCCAGTATTAAAAAAGAATGGCAAGTTGAGGATATGTATAGATTTCAGGAATTTGAACTTGGCTACGCCCAATGACGAATATCCAATGCCTACGGTGGATTCTCTAGTAGACTCAACTGCAGGGCATGTGATGTACTCTTTTATGGATGGATATTCGGGATACAATCAAATCTACATAGCTGACGAAGACGTACACAAAACTGCCTTTAGATGCCCTGGGTCTTTAGGATGCTTTGAATGGGTAGTAATGCCGTTTGGACTAAAAAATGCGGGAGCGACCTATCAAAGAGCTATGAATCTAATTTTTCACGACATGATAGGTAAATTTGTGGAAGTTTATGTAGATGATATAGTGGTCAAATCTGTTAAAGAGGAAGATCATTTCGAACAACTGCGATGTTCATTTGAGCGAATGAGGCAGCATAAACTAAAATTGAACCCTTTGAAGTGCGCGTTTGGCGTGAATGCATGAAATTTCCTCGGATTCCTGGTACATGAAAGAGGGATTGAACTTGATAAGAATAAAGTGAAAGCCATTTTAGAAGCCAATGCTCCTAGCAATAAAAAGGAACTGCAAAGGTTTTGGGCCAAATCAATTTTCTAAGACGCTTTATATCTAATTGTGCAGGGCGAACGAAAACGTTTTCGCCTCTCCTAAAGCTGAAAAATCAAGACGAATTTGTCTGGAAAGAAGAACATCAAAAGGCTTTTGAGAGCTTGAAAACATACTTAACAAGTCCGCCAGTGCTGGTGTCACCAATCCAAGGACAACCAATGAAGTTGTACGTGTCGGCTGAACGAGAATCGATAGCCGGAATGGTCGCACAAGAAGACCAATTTGGTGAAGAAATGGCGATTTATTATTTAAGTAGACGATTAACCAAATGTGAATGTAATTATTCTGCTATTGAGAAGTTGTGTCTCGCATTATACTTCACATGTACAAAATTAAGGGCATATTTACGGCCTGTAATAGTCTATTTAATTTCCAAAGTCAATTTACTCAAATATATGTTCTCTCGCCCTATTTTACACCAACGAGTAGGTCTTTGGACTTTATCACTGTCAGAGTTCGAAATAAGGTATATACCCCAAAAGGCAGTTAAAAATCAGGCTTTGGCTAATTTTCTAGCCGATCATCCATGATATGCCCAACGAAATAGAACTAGAGGTTGATTCGTTTGAATTAAAACCATGGATTTTATACTTTGATGGATCGAAGACTTCTAAGGGAGTAGGGGTAGGAGTGGCTTTGATAAATCCTTTAGGGATTTGCTATAAGTTCGCATTCACCTTAGATAGGATCTGTACTAATAATCAAGCCGAATACGAAGCCTTAATTGTAGGCTTGGAGTTGATGGTAGACATGAAAGTAAAGAATGTAATCGTTAGGGGCGATTCTCAATTGGTGATTCATCAATTGACTGATGATTTCAAATGCCAAAGTGATTCTATTATAAGTTTATACGAAATCGCCCAAGAATTGTTAGAAGAATTCTACCAAGTAGAACTTCAATGTGTTAATAGAATGTACAACGACATGGCCAACGAGTTGGCTCAGTTGGCCTCTGGCTATTCAAAGGCGATGAGTTGTGAGTCTACTTACGAATACGAAACTATATTGCCCGTTATTCAGCGAAGGGCAAGGAAAACCGAAATTCAATGTATAGAAAATGGGGTCGCGCTGGATTGGATGGATGAGATTAAAGAATCCTTTAAGGAGCTTGATGGGAGAGGTGATAGAAGAATGAAATTATGTCTGTTAAACTATGCATTAATAGACGAAGAATTGCTCAAAAAACGCTCTGATGGAGTGTTATTAAAATGCGTGAACTTACAAGAAGCTAAGACAATTATGGCTGAAGTGCATGAAGGGATATGTGGAGCCCATCAGGCCGGCCAAAAGATGAGATGGCTAATTATCAGAAGCGGTTATTTTTGGCCAAAGATGGGAGAATCATGTGTTCAATATGTGAAAAGTTGTCTAGCATGCCAAAAACATGGCCTAATACAGAGGGCACCAGCAAGCAATATGGCACCCATTATCAAACATTGGCCATTTAAAGGCTGGGCGATAGACTTGATAGGGAAGATCTACCCTCCATCGTCCAAACAACACACCTTTATTATAGTCGCCACGGACTTTTTCACCAAGTGGGTCGAAACAATGCCTCTAAAAGAAATTACCCAGAAAAGCATCATAGAGTTATCCGGGACCATATCATCTATAGATTTGGAATTCCGCAAACTTTAATGACAGATCATGAGACTTCCCTAAATGGAGATCAGGTGAAGGAATTCTTGAGCGAATTTGGAATTAAATTGGTAAATTCCACACCATACTATGCTCAATCAAACGGTCAGGCAGAATCATCTAACAAGATTCTGAAATCTATCATAAGAAAGATGATAAATAAAATACCAGAAATTGGCACGAATGCTTGAACAAAGCCTTATGGGCTTATAGAACATCGCCCCGTTCAAGCACCAACATTACGCCTTTCCAACTCACTTATGGGCAGGAGGCGGTATTGCCTGTGGAAATCAACGTGCAATCTATAAGGGTGCGTCGGCGGCACGAATTAAGCGAGAATGAGTACAAGGAATCGTTGATTCAAAATTTATTAGAATTGAACGAATTGAAGTTAGACGTGCTAGACATGTTGCAAGTCCAAAAACAAAGGGTGGCTAGATTTTATAACAAGAAAGTTATAGCCAAGTTTTTTAGTACGAACGAATTAGTTTGGAGGGCAATGCTTTCTTTAGGTAGTAAAGACCCAAAATATGGCAAATGGTCGCCAAATTGGGAAGGGCCGTATAGAGTAAAGAGTGTATTGCCTAATGGAGCTTACCACTTGGAAGATTTAGATGGTACTAGGCATATAAGATTTATTAACGGTAAGTACTTGAAGAAATATGTTCATTCCCTTTGGGAAAGTGAACATATAGATACATAAGTGATAAAAGTGCAATTGCGATGTAATCATGCCGAGCGATGATAGTAAGTAAATTGGACGATCACGTTCTAAATAGGAGAGTGAACAGATATATACATAAGTGATAAAATTGCAATGGCGATGTAATCATGCCGAGCGACGGCAGTGAATAAATTGGACGATCACGTTCTAAATAAAGTCAAAAAAACAAGGCACATTAAAAAATAAAGTCCTTTATTACCAAATGTTCTTTACAAACCATTCTTCACAAGAATTAAGGGACACAGTCAAAATACAAGACAAAACATGCTACAAATTGTCTTCTGTTTGGTGGGAACAGAAAGAGTGAAACCAGTACGGCCAGCCCTTCAGTCTATGGCCGAGTAAGAGGGTGAACTGCTCCCACAACCTCCCTAAATGCATTGCTGCAATGGTAGGCAAGGAGAAGCAGTCCTTCAGTCTATGGCCGAGTAAGAGGGTGAACTGCCCCTTAACCTTCCTAAGTGCATTGCTGCAATGGTAGGCAGGGAGAAGCACTCTCAACAAGCAAACTGATGGCAAGAATCTTGCTTCAGTCTCAACAAGTAAACTGATGGCAAAAATCTTGCTTCAGTTTGAAAAAACATTTCTTATACCTCCCATACCAAAAGTGATATCAAAGCAAAAGGGACGAGTCAAGAAACCCATCCCTATAGAAGAGGAAAGTGTTGGTAAACGATCGGAGTGCCATGCAGTGGCAGGAAGTTTTGATGGCAAGAAATCGAATTTGGAAAGGAATGAGGATGAAAATGATGAGTATAGACATGCATATTTATAGGGGCTAGAAGATGAAAAGCCAGAATATGGAAGGTCACATTTATGGTCGATGAGTGAAATCAATATGGCCCAAAGATTTAGGAAGAAAATTTGAATGCCAAAAGAATATGCATAGATGTTGGCATAAAGATTATGTACGAGGAAAATTGACGATCAAAGATAAATGCCACTTCAAAATAATTATTCATTAATGATGATGAATGACATCAAATTACAAAAAACCAAGGCAGTCAGCGCGAAAGAGTTACAAGGACTAAAACAGTAAATGTTTAGTTACAATTCACCCCAAGCTGAGCGCATCTGCTGCCTAAGTTTATCCCACTCTTCGCTCTGCCTCGGAAAGGATACCTAACTCTTTCACCAAGTCATCATCAACCTCCAACTTTTGGTACTGCTCCAATAGAGATTTGGTCTTCGCAATTCCTTGGGATGCAGTACGCCTCTGGCAGCAATCCTCGCCCTGCAGTCAGTCGTTCATCCTCGCTTGTAGCTCTTTCATTTCAGCAGCCAGGCTCAACATCAAGGAATCCTCCACCACAAGCTCTGAAGAGACCTCAGTCAAATCGGCCTGGTTCTTGTCAATTTCCTGGAGTAAGGACTCTTTCTCAGAAGAAGCGCGGAGATATTGGGCACTTCTGGCCTTCAATTCTGCGTTCTTGGCCAACAAAGAAACGACGTCGGCATGAAGAACCCTCAACTTCACCTTAAAGTCGGTAGAAATGCTGGGCGATGGGAGTGAAAGTGCTTGCAGTAGGTTCGCGCTCAACATATCTAGCTTGGCCTTTTGATGAGCAGCGCTGGCACGGCCGACCTCCATGTCCATGAAGGAGACATACTCAAACAATGCCTGTTTGAGAAATGTCATGTTCTCATTCGCAGGGGTGGAGGATGACGCAGAGGATATAGGAGTAACTGAAAGAGGAGAAGTAGAAGAAGCACTTGGCCGATCCAGCAAATGAAAGGCGGTAGTGGCGTCAGCTGTAAATAACCTACGTTTCATTGACGGCCAGAGGTGCTCAAAAAGGGGATGAGTAGCAGAACTGGATCGCAGATGGCCTTCAGCGGTAGAGAGCTTAGAAATGGCAGGGTTTCAGTGCAAGGGAATAGCTGACCCGCCGCCGTCTTCTCGACCGATTCAGCATCGACAAAAGAAGGGCCCAAGAAAAACTCGTCAATGTTGGGACTAACCCGCGAAAGAGGGTTTGAATTTATGTATGGTTTGGTGAGGAGGTCTTGAAAGTCCTCGAAGCTAAGGGCGGCATCGGACTGAATGTTTGAAGTAGCCATTGGTTACAGAATGTAAGTTGGGTAGGGTTTTTGGCAAAACATAACACGGAGACAAGAAGGCTAACAGTGAAAATGGTGAAGCGTAAGATTGCAGAGACGTAATGGAATGCCGCTTACTTTTGGGTTTTAAGGGTTTGTAACGTCGCAATCCTTCAAGCGGTAAAGGTACGTGATGATTAAAATTCTGGGGAAGTTCAAATGTTGCGAAAAGATACAGAGTGAATATGGCAAAATTAATGATTAGTATTAATTCTGCCATATTGGGGGGTAATTGTTGACACACTAAAAATGCAGTACAAAATCAAAGGGAAGTCCAATTGAGAAACCCAAGATGAAAACCCAATGGAAATCAATTAAAAGGCCCAAGAAGAAAAACCCAATCTGGAAACTTGAGAAAAATGCCTGAATATTGGAAGCCCGAGAGCAAAGGAGTATCATCGCCCAAGACCGCAAAACGCCCAGAGGCCGAACGAATGTAGTACTGCACAATCGCCCAGAGCGATAGCCTCATTATCGCCCAAATCCTCAAGTCGCCAGAATCAGACAAATCTAAAAGGTATAGTTTATCCAATTCAGCAGTTATGGAAGCAGTTGTCAAGTAAACCCGACACGCCCCCACGATCCAGAAACATCAAGAGTAGTGGCAACAGTTACTACGTAACTTCTCCCCAAACAAGCAGTTTCTCACTAAAGAAGTGGATAGTTACGAAGGTAATAGAGCAGTTCCAAGCAGTTCCGACAACCAAGAGTGCCCAGGAAGTATAAAAGGAAGTAAAGTCGTAGAAGAAAGACCCCGAATCAAAAACTCTCGACAAGAGAATATGTAATTTTTATTTCCTTAGTTTAAATTTAATCCTTTCTCAGTACTCGTGTGCTTGCGCCCCTTGGAGGCGTTTTGTCTACTTTCCAATTGTAACTCTTCACTAGTATATGCACTCCTTTTTGAGACTTTGTCTCAAGAGGTTTGTTCCTTACACAATCGTCTGATCCTTTCCTTGTAATTGTTGGCGGGTTGGAAAACGCGCGAAAACAAGATCAAATTAAGCATTTTCTTTCCTTTCAAAATGGGATAAGAGCCACTTCTTGTAAGTGGTCTGATCCGTTTCAGAACCGAATCGGTCCGAGGACCACCCAACAATTTTTTAGGTCATGTTAAGGTAACCCTCGCTCAATACAATATATTTCAAGCCGGTTAAGACTCGGCCCGCTAATCGGAACTGTTTGGTTCAATAATTGTAACAGATCAATAAAGTGAGAGGGCGGATAACAGTTTCTTAACTTAACTAAATATATTTTGGTTCGAAAAGTCCAATTAATTGTGGATACCATATACTCGCAAGAAATCTTGACCAAAATATAAGTTATTCACTACCCTTTTATCTGGAAGGCAAATATGTATCGTCTAAGATTAGAGATGTCAATGGGCCGAATCGGCTAAGTTATTCACTACCCTTTCATCTAGAAGGCAAAGACCGTCTAAGATTAGAGATATCAATGGGCCGAGCCGAGCCAGCTCGACCCATACTCGGGTGAGCTCGGCTCGCCGGCCAACGAGCCGAGCACCGTGCCCGAGCTTGTCCAAGGCGGCTCGGCTCGCCCAAAAAAATAACTTTTTTAAGGTAAGATAAACCCTTTTAGAGGGGGAAAAAAAATTCTGGCGAGCCAACGAGCAGGCTCGGCTGGCCTAACAAGCTGTTTGCCACCTCTATCTAAGATGATTTTGCCGGTACATATTGTGGCGCCAAATCTCCACCAAAAAATTGTCCCAAAAATAAGATATTAACCAACCCATTTCATCTAGTCGACAAACATGTCTCATTTATGCCAATTAAAAATTATTTTGGTTGATAAATGTCAAGCCACCATATCTAGCCAAAAAAATTGGCCCAAAAATAAGATATTGATTGACACCTTTTATCAATCGACAAATATGTCTCATCTATGATGACTAATAATTAATTTGGTCGGTAAATGTTAAAGGTGCCATATCTCCTGCCAAAAAAATTGACCCAAAAATAAGTTATTCACCTATACCTTTTATCTAGTTGGCAAATATGTCTCATCTATGCCAACTAATAATCATGCTTGTTGAAAAATGGTAAGGCGCCACCATGTCCCCCACCAAAAAATTCTGCCCAGCAAATATCATTCGTCTAAGTTGGAAATTTAATTTTTTCGATGAACTTATATCTTAAAAAATGCTCTAAACCACACGGTAAAACAAAAATTGAATCCAAAATCGTTCAAAATCATGTCCAGCTAATTGATTATGACAAAATCGCTCAAAACCCACTGAATCGACTGGTTCAACCGTAAACCAGTGAACTAGTCACGATTTGATAATTTTCCGGATCTTTCTTTTCTTTTTTTAATATAAAAAATTTTAATTTCATGAATGGACCTATGGCAATGGGGCGGGTGCCCCGCCCCGCCAATCCCCGCCCCAGCCCCTCCCTGCCTTAGGCGGGGCGGGGCGGGGCGGGGCGGGGAGGGGAGGGGACGGGACGGGGGCTTGCCCCGTTTCATGCCCTATTTAGTTTTTTTTTTAAACCAAAAATTTTCAATTAAATACAAATTCAAAATTTTATAAACCAAAAAGCAAACAATACTTAAAATAATTACATCAATATCCAAACCAGGCAATGAAAATAAATAATGTCCAAAATTAAACAAACAATGTTCATATTTTTTTTTATTTAACTAGGCAGGGCGGGTTCGGGGTGCCTCGCCCCGCCACCCGTCGGGGCGGATTTTTTTGCCATCTCTAAATGAACCTCATAAATTACAATTCAAAGGCTCAAGGAAAACTGTTGGATAACATGCTCATTTTATAGATGCAATTATCTCAAATGGTGTCATAAACTTTCAATGTGAGATAATGTCTTTTATAAACGTTCTTCTCTCCAATGGTTTTATAAACTTCCAATGTGGAATAGTGGCATAACAAAAAAAATGTTAAAATGCTCATTAAAATCATTTTCCAAATGTATGTCTAATTAACTAATTTGATTTTGAATTCCAACTAATTAAATTTTAATATTCACTTTCATCCTTTCATTTATTTAATTTACAAATTTAACTTAAATAGCACATGATTATTAATATATTAATTTTAGATATCATTTTTTATAAGTTTAAATTATTTTAATTTAACAAAGTAAACTATTTTAACATATTGATTTTTAATTTTTGAAGTATCGAGACTAATTGTAGGATAATGAATCTAATTAACAAAAATAGATTTACTTTGAGTTATTAATATGAAATTTTAAACAAAAATCATAGTATTTTATTATTTTTGCATGTATTTATTGCATTCGGTTCGATTCGACTTCGGTTGAACATTTTGACCCTTCACTTTTTCCGGGTCGATGACCAGGTCGATTTTTAAAACATTGGTCATAATATATTTTTGAATACTCGTAACAAAGTTCTAACAAATATATTTTTAAACTAATAAAATTAAATAAATAGCATATTACTTATTTTGATAATAATATCATTTCAAAAGCAAATTCATGGTGAAAAACTAAAAAAAATAAAATTAGCTCAGCCCAAAAATTAATTCCCCATTGGAAAAATTAAAGGGAAAAATTCATAAATCCTACTTTAAATTTACCATATTTCAAAAATAACAAAACATCTTTCACATTTCAAAAATCAGATTTTTTGACCTATACATACACATATATATTTTTTATTTATATATATAAATATATAAAAAGAAATAAAGATATATATAACCTACCTACCTCCACCACCCCCGCCGTTTCGATAGCCGTCGGGCGACCATTTCGGCGATCACTCCGATTCCGACGATCGTTTTCGATGGCTGCTCCGATTCCGACAGTTATTCCAACTCTGGACGAATATTTCATCGACAACTCATGTCACAAGTCACAGCCCAGGTCACAAGTCATAAGTCACAAGTCACAGCCCAAGTCATAAGTCACAACGCATGATTCTTTATTTATAATGATTGATAACATGATAATGCTCATGTCTAACATTTTTGTTAATAGTCACGAGTTATTTTCAAATGATCAAAAATAAAAAAAATTTATACGTCACGAATTATTTCGAGGTCACAGTTCAAAAATTTTATAGGTCACAATTTGTTTATCGGTTACATATCAAAAATTTTGGAGGTCACAGATTATTTCGAGGTCATAAATCAATAATTTTATAGATCACGGATTATTTTATTGGTCACAGATCAAAAAATTACAGGTCACGGATTAATTTTTAGTCACAAATTGTCGAATTTTAAGGTCACGGATAGTCCATTATGCGGTCACAGCTAGTCTAATCTATGACCACCGTCAACATTTGTGACCACTACTGGTTCAACGCTGTCTCTAACAGCATCACTACCACCGTCCACCGCCACCACTACACCAACAACACCCACGCAACCACCACAGATCCACCACCATCATCTACCTCCACGGTGGCTAGAAACCACCACGACCACAGCCAGATATACCAAAAAAAATAGATACAAAACTGCAAACACCTCACAACCACCATCACCTCACTGTCGCCTCCACCACGTCACGATCTGAAAACCACAAACGGAAACAAAAACAAAATCTAGGACCACCTTGCCGCCACACCACCACCACCTCACGATCTGAAAACCACAATCGGAAACAAAAACCAAAAATTTGGCACCACACCACAACAACAACACCTTGCCGCCACAACACTGCCCAGTCAGATCCACCATTGCCGCTACCACCTCACCATCACTGCCAGCAGCCCCATCACCACATACATAACCGTCTTCTTCCTATCTGCTACTTCCTGTACTTGCAGTTGCAGAGCAACAATTCCATGACGTTTCCTCAGTCCAACGTCGTTTCAAAAGCTTCAAAAAGGGGCATTTTCGCTATCTTAATGAGAATATCAGGAAGAAGAAACTCTATCTTTCCTGTGGATTTCCTTTGGACCTCTCCCCTCCTCCTGTTGACTATGACCTCCTCATAAGACCCACATACACTCTCCTTATTCTATTAATGATTTTTTAAGACAGGGAAACATATCTAGGGCTTGGGTATGAGATCTAGGGCCCGTGCGTGAGCGAGGTCATTGTGGAGAGACGGGAAACAGATCTAGGGCTTGGGTGTGAGATCTAGGGCCTGTGCGTGAGCGAGGTCGCCATCCTCATCGTGAGCAAACCGGCGGTAATGAGAGAGAGAGAGGGGGGGAGGGAGGAGAGTGGGTAATCGTGGGGGTGGTGCGAGGTTGGGCTGCCGATAGAGAGGGAGGGCATCGCCGGCGAGGGTGGGTAGAGAGAGAGAGTAGAGGAGGAAGGAAAATGAAAATGATTTTTGTGATGAAATTGATTAAGGTTTGTGAGGGTGGGTATGTAAATTAAATTAATTTTATAGTATTATTATTAATATTAAATTAAATATAAAAAATCCGTATCTATATTTAAAATATTTGATTTTTGAAAATTAAAACATGAAATCTGATTTTAGAATTTTGATCTCCAAAAGTAAGGAAATGAGTAATTTCCACAAAATTAAAATGAATAAAATTTTTCCTGCCCAAATATTAATTTTAGCCCAATTAACTTCATTTTCTACCCAAGTCTAAAATTGAAATGATACATAATTAACCAAATATTAATAAAATTTTGCTTCTGGGCTGGGGGTAGGGCCCAGCCCACCCCTCCCTCCACCCTTGCTATTAATTATTTTTGTGGGTAAATGTTATTTTTAGTGACTAATTTTTGGTGGGGTCAGAAAAAAGTGGTCAACAAAGACGATTTTCATTGATTTTTTTCTATTGGGTCAGGAAAGCTATAAAATCTTGTAGTAACCAAGAATTCCCTCGAAGCACCAAGTTAATAAAAACCAAATAGAACAAAATCAGTGTTTGATAGGTGACGCAAAGCTGGCAAGCAAGCTTTTGTGTCTTGTGAAGTGTTACAATTCAAGAACTAAGTAAAAACTAAAACAACCCATTACGTGTAAGTTGAAAATTGAAATAAGTATGCTACCTAAAATTGAAAGTTTCCAATAACAATATAACACGGATTTTTATTAACATATTAATTGAAAACCAACAAGTTAACAACTAAATGTCTAAATCGTGATGAGATTAAAAATCAATCAAGATAAAATAAAATAAAACAAATTAAAGAACTCTTCAATGGCTTCTGGCGTGATTTTTCTGTTGTTGAAACTACGAAATGTGATGCTTATGGTCAACACCAACAAATATTTTCAACTGACAACTCCATAGCTAATTTGATGGTACATAAAAGTTTTCGGGAAAAAATTCGTCGTAATCTTTACCCGCTGATTTTTCATAGGTTTTTATCCACAAAAAATTTGTAGGTGAGTACCTACGAAAATTTTGTGTGTAAATTGATGTCTCCTTACTAACGGACTTCCCGTGGATAAATCTATGTTTTCAAAACCACAAACTAGACTCGACCATAATGTTTGGTATTAGTAATTAGTTATTTGTTAATAGTGATCACAAAAGAAGCGCTGCTTCTTACTTTAATCTTTTATATCACACGTTGGATTACTTTAATTTGTATGTGAACAATATACTCATTTTCCAATAGATTTTCCATAGATGAATAGTTAAATTATTTTTCAAACCTGTTTCTACATACACATCTGTATGTTCTGTAGGTGAGTAATTTTTCACAAACAAAAACTCTCCCCGAGTGCATTGGTGAACGTTTCCACAAGTAATAGAAACACGTGTCGTCCAAAGGTAATTTTTCGATGGTGAAAACGTGTTGAAACTTTTATTTTTTTAAAACAGTTGTAACACCTATGAAAAATTCGTAGGCGAATGGTGCTCATAAGAGCCAACAATATTAGGCATGAAATTTTTGTTAATAAAAGGTAACGCCTTTTTAAATGGAAAATTCATGTAAGGCCCCAAATCTACAACAAAGAATCGAAGTTCACAAATCACAGAAATAATTTGCAGAAACAAAAAAGAACACTGAACAAGCGATTTTTTACCCGTAGGGTACGGATGTTCAGTCACAAAGACCTAATCACCAGTTGAGCATCCACAAATGATATCTCTAGATCCACTAAGTATTAAACAAGAATCAGTACAAATGTTCGAAGAAACCAAAGATTTCTTCAGTTTAATCTCGCCTAAAAAATACAGAACCTTAATCACAGAACCAACCCCTAATCTATACACAATACACAGACTTCACAAAGAATAGGATTGAAGAAATTACTAAGATGCATTACGATTACAAGAAACCATGAAACCCTAAACTTCACTCAGAGAGAAAATGGAAATCAGATAGACGAAGAGAGAATGGAAGACTCTCAAATGCCAAAAAATCCAAAAGCCAAGTCAATCAAGTAATATGAACAGTTAGCATCCAAGGGCAGAGGATCAGCCACGTGTACGACTGATAACATTAATTCAATTGAGGCCACAACCTATTTCACTTAACAGTCCAAACAGTAAACAAGGCCCAACAACCCAAAGTATAGTAAGGCAGCCCAATACAATTCTATTGGAATTTTAACTAAATTGATTAAAACCCTTTTCAACTATGTTTCTTACAAAATAAAACTTAATATCTATATTTTTGTTCTATCATGATAAACAGAGTTTTTACTAAGATGAATGACACTTTGGTTATCAGTATATATCTTAACAGAATCATCAGCAAAGCCAATTTCATTTAACAAGCCACTTAGCCACATACTTTCTTTCACAGCACCACACGCAACAATATATTCAGCTTCAGTTGAGGATAAGGCAACTAATTTTTGTAATTGTGACTTCCAACTAATGCAGCCATCACACAAAGTGAAAATATATGAAGATATGGACCTTCTTTTATCTAAGTCACCAACAAAATCAGAATCTGTGTAACCTTTAACTTTATTCCTTTCTTACTCCTTTTAAATTCTAAACCTAAATTAGACGAACCCCTTAAATATCTTAACATCCACTTTACAGCTAGCCAGTGAGTTTTACCTGGATTGGCCATAAATATGCTTAAGACACTAATTCCATGAGCTAAGTTAGGTCTGGTGCAAACCATGAGATACATAATAGAACCTATTATGTTAGCATATGGAATATTTTTCATTCTTCTAAATTTATCTTCTGTTTTAGGTGATTGTTTACTAATCAGTTTAAAATGATTAGCAAGGGGTAAAGTCACAGGTTTATACTCAAGCATACAAAATTTGTTAAGTATTTTCTTCACATAAGAACTTTGTTTTAACAACAAAATTCAATTATCTCTATCCATTTCTATTTCCATTCCAAGTATTCTTTTAACTTGTTTCAAATCTTTCATTTCAAATTCAGATTTCAATTTAGACTTAATATCAATTTCAAATCTATCATGACAAGCAAGCAACATATCATCCACATATAGGATCAAATAAATGGATTCTGGTCCACCTGACCCTTTGAAGAAGAAACATGAATCATAATTGCTTCTTACAAAACCTAATTTCTGAACATATGTATTAAATTTGATAAACCACTGCCTGGGGGTTGTTTTAGCCCTTACGAAGACTTTTTCAGCAAGCACACCTTATCAGTTTTGGATTTTACTTCAAATCCCAAAGGTTGATTCATATATATAAATATATAATCTCATTCAAGTCTCCATTTAGAAAAGCTATTTTAACATCAAGTTGATCCAATTTCCCAAAAGAACTTACGAAAACCAGAACTGTAAAGCATACATCTCACTTTCTCTAAAAGATATATATTCGTTCTCTCAGCAACTCCATTTTGCTGAGGTGTGTATGTTACAGTTCTATGTCTTATAATTCCTAATTCTTTACAAAATGAATCAAATTCTGAGTTACAAAATGAATCAAAGTTTCCATTGTTTAAAAGTCTTAAAAGTATCTTATTTATGTTTAACAGAAAAGTCCATAATTTCCTTGAAAAATCATGAACTATAAGTAAATAGAACCTAAATCCCTTAGAGTTTACACATGCTGGACCCTAGATAATCCAAAATTGAAGTGGATTTACGTGTTCTAGTTTTGAAAGGCAATTTTTTCTGTTATCCAAAAACACAGTTTTCACAAAAGTCTAACTTTTTTATTTTATTTTTACCAAAATAACCAAGATTATTCAAAATGGTAAGTCTCTTTTCAGAAATGTGACCCAGTCTTTTATGCCAAATTAAAAACTTATTAGACTCAATGTTTAAGGCTGCAGTACAGTGATGATCAGCAAAGACAGTGTAGATCCCATTTAATTTCAGAGAGGATATAACAATTTTACTTCCTTGTTTGAGTCTTAAAAGACCTTTATGAATCATGATATTATATTTGTCATCTAATTAACCCAAAGAAATCAAATTTCTTTTAAGCTCAGGAACATATCAACAATTTTCAAGTTCAAGCATGTAACTTCATTAATTTGATCTTTCCAATTCCCTTTATAAGACAACTCATGTCATTTCCCATTTGAATTTGCCCTTTACTAAGTTCAACAAATTCAGAAAAAAACATTCATTGTTGGGACACATATGGAAAGTACAGCCAGAATCAAAGACCCATTCTTTTGGATCTCTTTTAGTGGTATTCACAAGGACTACTCCTTGAATACCAGGTTCATTCTTGCAGACCAAGGTTGCAGAACCTTCCAAGTTATTCTTATCTTTCATATCAAAATAATCTTTGATTAGATGACCTGATTTTCCACAGTAGTAACATTTTCTGATCTGATTCTTGGATTTAATGTGACTTTTATTCTTCTATTTGAATCTAAAGTTCTGAGATTAGCTTTCTTATGAGGATTGAAATTGTATGTAGGTTGCTTTTTATTAGGATTTCATTTCTCATTTATGTGCAACCCTTCCCCATACTTAGAATCTTTCAGAAAGTGTTTCATCACAATTTTCTAAATTCTTAACAAGTTTTGTGAATCTGTCAAGGTTATCTTCCAAATCAGACGAGGGATCAAATCTAAAGTTATAGAACAACATCAGGAGATAGCATTTATTTGGCATAGTCTTAGTCAGATACAGTGATTCTAATTTATTCCATAAGGCCCGAGCAGAGATAGTTTCACCAACCTTCCTAATCATATTATCAGACAGATGCAAGAAAATTGAACTTCATGTAGTGTCATCTAATTCCCACCTTCTGTAGACTAGTCTCTACAGCCCATTGAACATCAAGGGCTGCAACACACCTCTGTTGAAGTAAAAGAGCCCCCATCTTCTGGTGCTAGAGACTTGAAATCTCTAGTACCATTCCATGTCTCAAGTTCAAACTTATGTTTAGTAGACATGATGATAGATAATATTCACAATTGCAAGTATACAACACACAGAGTATAATGATTCTGGCAGTTACAGAAAAATTGATCAAGATGAGTGAACAGTTGAGGAAACAAGATAATAATAAATATATTCTTATCAATGCAATTCATAAATCAAAGTAATCACAATTCAGAACAGTATAGTTACAGTTTTGAAAGAGGTTTAAGGGGTGGCAACCCTTGAACCCACTGCTCCCTCAGATTCCTAGACCCTCATTGGACAAAGGAAAACAATGGATAATTGCTTACCTTAATAACCAGTTTCAAGAACTTAACAAAGCTATCAAAAATAAAGAGGGGATTAAGAAAAGTTACTAGAATCTGAAACCTCAATGTTTTAGAATGAAGAGAGCATAGGGAGAATACCAGAATCACACCAAGAAATCTAGAACGAAATGCAAGAAAGTAACGATTCACCAAGACTCAGTAGAACTCAGTAGTGAGTCACAAACTCAACCAGGAATCGGAATGAGTTACTCCAACTCGCCAAACTCAGTACGAGTCAGAAACAAAAAAATAACCAAGACATCAGTAGAAACACAAGATTAACTAGGATTTACAGCGAGTTAAGAAGAGTGAAAAAGAAAAACATTTTTTGCTCACAAAGAACTACTCATCTGCCCCAAGACCAAGAAACCCAGAACAGAGACTCTATCGAACCCGAACCCTAACACAGAGCCGAGGTTCTGATACCACTTGTAAGGCCCCAAATCAACAACAAATGATCAAAGTTTACAAATCACGAAAATAATTTGCAGAAACAAAAAAGAACACTGAACAAGTGATTATTCACCCCTTAGGGTCCGAATGTTCAGTCACAAAGACCTAATTACCCGTTGAACATCCACAAATGATATAGCTTTAGATCCATTAAGTATTAAACAAGAATCAGTACAAACTGTAATCACAGAACCAACCCCTAATCTATACACAATATATAGACTTCACAAAGAATAGGATTGAAGAAATCACTAAGATCGATTATGATTATAAGAAACCATGAAACCCTAAACTTCATTCAGAGAGAAAAGGGAAACCACAAAGATGAAGAGAGAATGGAAGACTCTCGAATGCCAAAAAACCCAAAAGTCAAGTCATCCAAGTAATATGAACAGTAGCATCTAAGGGCTGAGGATCAGTCACGTGCACGACTGATAACATTAATTCAATTGAGGCTACAACCCGTTTCACTTAATGGTCCAAACAACAAACAATGCCCAACTTAAAGTATAGTGTACCGCCCAATACAATTAACAATTACTGTAGGAGAAAGGCTATCAATTTAATACTAAATTAGATGGTAGATATAATACTAAATCAGCATGGTAGCTGATCCGCTCTAGCAGGCTAGTTCAGGATTCATTTCGAGTACTGTAGAGCCCTATCATACCTACTACCGTTTCGTTCTTCTGTTGGAGACTATGGGAGGATTTAATACCAGTTGATGGTTATTATCCAGAGGAGGATCGGTAGTCATTTGATTTCTCGATGTCAGTGTTGTTATGAGATTGAGACCATCACTCATATTTTTACTGGTAGCAGTATTTCAGATCACATTTGGCAACATTTTTGGGCTTTATTCTAGATTACCATGAGTACAAGAGAGAGTGTCAGATAGAGATTTTTGAAATGGAGGTATTCTGAACAGTTTGCAAGGACCGGACACATTCGCATCATTATTTCTCTATTGATTTTCTGGTTTCTTTGGATTGAGAGGAATAATTCAAAGCACATGAACATAGGTATGAGCTCGAGACGTATTATCTAGAGAGTTTACCATATGGTATCCTTCCTCCATATTGGTAGACAATCCGACCGTTACATTGGTATAATGACATGCATCTTGCTATACTTTTTGTTATTTCTTTTACTCTCCCCCATCCCCTCTCCCTATCATGGTTTGGTGGCGCTTTCCATCATTTGGATATGTTAAGATCAACATCGATGGTTGTGTCAATGATGGGTTTCAAGCAGGGGAGGCATCATCAGGGACTACGCAGGAAATTGTATCAGGGCTTTCTCAGCTTCATATGGACAATGTATGATATTAGAGGCAGAACTCAGGGGCGATTCGTGATGTGATACTATTGGTTAGAGATCTTGGTTTGTTAGATATTTTGGGTTGAGGTAGATTCGACTGTTGTCATTCACTGCATCACCAGAGGTGGCGGACCGTGTCCTATCCAGGGGATACTCAGACAAATTGTAGATATCGTTTCATCTGACAGAGATATGGACTCCCACATTTTTAGAGAGGGGAACTAGTTGCAGATGCACTTGCTACCGAGGGTTGTCATCATCGTAGATACCAGGAATATGGTCTAGTCGACCAACCACGACATATCAAAGCGCTTGTTTAGATTGACAGGTATGGTTTGCCAAGCACTAGAGTTTAGGTATTTATATTTTGCTTTTATTTTTTTATTGCTTTAACTTGTTCTTTATGTAAGGAAAGTAGTACTCATTTTTTACTGCTTTTCTTTTATTCTTTACTTTTACTGTTAGGGAAGTAGTACTTCCTTATTTATTGATTTCATTGATATCATTTGTAACCACGGTATTCCTCCGCCACAAGTGATGACATTTTAATAAAAACTCGCATTTTCCATATTAAAATGCATACTCGGAAGTAAACTTAAATTCATTAACCTACACATTGAATTAATCTATGATGCCATAAATTAGGAGAATCAACAATATAAGCAGAAAATATTTATTGCTTGAATTGTTTGGTACAACAATTAGGACATTCATTTTGAATGTCCATCTTTTACATAGCCTTTGCATACATGTTATTCTTGGTAAGTACAAACTTATCTGATACAAATACTAGTTTGAAACCGTTCTTATCTAATAAAGAACCTGAAACTATGTTCTTGCGAATATTCGGTACATGAAGAACATTGTTGAGGTTAAGTTCCTTCCCCGATGCCATTTTCAAGTTTTGTAGGGTTAAGTATCAATCAATCTAGCATGTAACCTAGTTCATAATTCTACACCAAATCTCAAATATAATCTTCATTGTCGGCTAGACTATCTAACCCACACATGCACACAGGCTAATAAAAAGAAAACTAATTTTGACTCAATTAATGTTTTCCTTTAACTAAGCTAAATGTCAATATCATGATGACCCCCAAACTAAATTGAAACGTGCATATAACTAATGCAACTTATTAATCAAGAATAACACTGCATACAATGCAATATGGAAAACAAAATAAATAAAATGATTAGGAAATTGGGTTGCCTCCCAATAGGTGCTGAAATCTTTAGCTAAACTTGGCAGCTTGATCATTTTGGGTTGTGGAGTTGGTTGAATGAGAGGTCTTTATCAAAATCGCCATCCCAGCTTGATCATTTACCTTGAAGTTGCCTTTTGTCTCATGAGTCACTCAATTGCTCCAAGTGGAAAGACTTTAACAACTGTGTGGTCCAGACCATCTGAAGCACAATTTTCCAGGGAAAAGTTTCAACCTAGAATTGAACAATAGTATTCTTTGTCCCAGAGTGAATGTTAGCCTCTGGATGTAATATCTTGTAGGCGCTTTGTCCTTTCCTTATAAAGTTTTACACTCTCAAAAGCATCCAAAATTCATTCAACTGTAGTTTCATCTTTTCTCTAGCTGATGTCAAGTCCATGTTCAGCTGCTTTACTACCCAGTACGCTCGATTCTCCAATTCCACTAGAAGGTGACGAGCTTTCCCAAACACAAGGCGATCTATATGGTGACATGCCAATGGTGTTTTGTAAGCAGTCCGCTATGCCCACAGTGCATCATCAAGCTTCCTTGGCCAATCAGTCATCGAGACATTCACAGTCATCTACAGTATTCTCTTCAGCTATCTGTTTGACACTTCCACCTGACCACTTGTTTGGGGATGATAACGTGTAGCAACCCGATGTTTTACCCCATATTTTGCCAATACTGACTCCAGAAGCCTATTGTAGAAGTGTTTAACCCTGTAACACTCCGACCCGCATGAACTGAAACGTTAGTAGAACAATTGTACTTTAGTCATAGACTTAAAATTTATATAACGGTTAAATAAACTATATTTTCCATGCATGTATCCATTATTGACGTGAACACATTAAGTAGTAAATAAAAATATGTTGTTTTGCTTTTCCTTCTCAAGCGGCAATTTTAAAAATAAATTCTTTTACATAACTATCAATCTCGAAACTTCTTGAAATTTTAAGGGAAGATAGGAAACTTCTTATAGTATGACATATCAAAAAATCGGCTTCCATTGACAACATATGAGGTACTAAAAAATTTTCAAAACCCTACAGTGATTCAGTTTGGATAAATAGTGCTGAAGTGACATATAAAAATTCTATAGATAGCGGATTGACATAATTTCAAGTTTATATAGTAGTCAACCTATGAGGCTATGAAACCTAACTAGTTTCATCCAAAAATTTCAAATAACGATTGAATTATGAAATTTTGAAATCAAGGGCAGAAGCTGAAATTTTAATAAAAATAGCAACGCTAAATCTTATTGCTAACATTTTTGTGATAAACGATAACTTGTAAGTTGATTTATGTAACACATAACTACTTTTAAACATAACTTATTCATAAAAATATTCGTAGAATAGTTCAACATATGATGTTCATAGAAATCAATTTATTAAAAAAAAAACGTTTCATAATCGAATTAAAACATTAAGTCACCGGCTTCTCCATAGCATGTGTTGCATCTTCATCTACCATCATCCACGCCCAAGCAAAGAAAGTCAACTTACAGGAAGGGAATTAACCCATGGGCTTGAAACTCACTAGATATCATTGGTACATTTCGTTATCAAATTAGAAAATTTGAACTATATACATTCATACTGTCGTACGTAGATGGATTTGACTGCAAAATCCAATTTCTATAGAATTATCATAACACGAGAAATAGTCATTCAACTATAGTAGTGCCGAAACACTGTACTCGAAGGCACGAACTCATTCATACTTTAACAAAAATTCATAACTTGAAAACGAAGTAACCATTTGCATCTCTACCTACCTTGATTTTCTTGAAATATAAATGAACAAAATGTGTAAAAGCCTTTCTCCTTCATGCCCTTGATGGTCCTTTGAACTTTACTTAACATAAAAGATATTCTCTTTGAGAAAAAATAAGAATAATTTCGAATTTGAGGGGAGGTGTAGTTAAAAAAATGATTTTCCTCTCCTTGGCACCTCCATTTTTAGTGAAACACTAAATGGAAGAGTTATATTATCATTAATTTTATTAAATTGAGTCTTTAAAGAGTTTTAGGCCCCAAAAAAATTCTTATAAAAAGTTTTATAAAACATTTACATAATAAAAAGATAAAGAAAATGATCTATTCATATGATTGCAACTTATCTCCATGAATGCCCACTAATTAGACAATTATTCCATCCAGTTAACTTGGTATAATTATTCTTAATGTCCAAAAAATAGGGAGTTTTTTTTTTTTAATTCAAATACTTCATAAATATATGTGCATGGTGATTCAAACTAGGGTTGCCTATATGAAATACCATGCAAATGACCATTATACAACCCAGTTATTCATTAAATCTTTGTAATCAAATTTACTTAAACTTAATGTCTTAAATTATTGGACTTTTAAATAACTTATGGCTTGTACTTTCATAACCTTAAATGGGTCGAGCTTCCATAGCTAGTTTCTTAAATGGGCTACATCAACCAACTTAAGAATATAAAATTCGGGACCTTACAATCCCCATCGCTAATAATGGTTCTAGGGTTTCCAAAGCACAAGAATATATTTTTCTTCAAAATATTAACAACCAATTGAGCATCATTAGTTGGCGCTGCTGCTACCGCTACATAGTCAAGTTGCCTTCAACGCATATTGATTGTTGTAAGAGGATGTAAATGGTCCCATAAAATCTATCCCCAAAAGATCCAAGAGTTCCACTTCTAGAATTGAATTCACAGACATCTTATGCCTTTTGGAGATAGTCATTTTACGTTGGATTGATCATAGTGTTTTACATATTCATGAGCATCCTTAAATAGTGAGGGCCAATAGAATCCTGATTGTAGAATTTTTGCTGATGTCTTCGAAGACCCAAAATGCCCTGCATAAGCTCAAGAATCTGAGGGATCTCTTCATTTGGTACACATCTTCGAATTATCTAATAAGCACCCCTCCTTATAATATGGGATCTCCCAATAATAGTATTTCAACTCCGAAAAGAACTTTTTCCTTTGGTGTTGTGTTAACTCAGGTTTTCACATTACATAGTCAACAGCAAAGATACGCTTATCTGGAAAAGAATCCTTTATTTTGTCTTCACTCCTGTGTTCTGCCTGTTCAAGCCTCAAAAGGTGGTCTGCTACCATATTTTCACTGTCTTTCTTGTCTTGAATATCCAAGTCAAAATCTTGAAGGAGAAGTATCCACTAAATCAGCATCGCTTTGCATCCTTCTTAGACATTCTTTATTTCAAAGCTGCATGATCTATGTAGACACAGTCCCATGAGATATGATCTGAATTTATCGAAGGCAAACACAATGGCCAGTAGCTCCCATGGCCGAGGCAACTACGTACTCTGTTAACTGAAGTTGGTGGAGGTAGCTTTTCTATCACCTGAATCTTTGCTTTATCCACCTCAATACTATTTGTTGAAATCCTGTGCCTTATTACTATTAACTCTTGCACCATGAAGTGACACTTTTCCCAGTTTAACACCAAATTCATTTCCTCACATTGCCGCAAGTAGGGCTGTAAGCAAAAACCGCCAAACCGGAAAACCGAACCGAAACCGCATTTTAGAAACCGTCGGTTTGGTGCCACGTGGACCCGTCAACGAAATGGTTTTGAACCAAACCAAATCGGTCAAAAACGATTTGGTTTAGGTTTGAGAATTTTAATTGAGGTTTAAAACCAAACCAAACCGGACCGGTGAAAAATATAAAAAAAATAATGATTTTTTTTTTAAATTCATCCAAATATGTAAAATTCAATAGTTTTGTCATTTGTATGTATTTTTGTCAATTTATAATTTTCTATTACATATATATTATTATTACCAAATAATCCTAATTTATATTTAATAATCTAAAGACTAACATAATATATTAAAAACCATTTTTCTCTTTAGAATTCAAATTTCTACAGTTGCTTTTGAGTCTGCATTATCAAATGGAGGCCAAATACTTGATTCATTTAGGAGTTTATTAAGTGCAAGGATGGTTGAGGCTTGTATATGCGGAAAGAATTGGTTGCAAATTAAGAATGGACCTATAGTGTTGTGCCAATATTTAGATGAAGGAAAAGCATTTGATAATTCAATGAAAATTGTGGCAGGTGGTTTATATTTTCTATTACCACATTTTTAAAGATTCTCTTATCTATCTAGTATCCAATACTATGATAATATAACGAATGCATTTGTTTGACAATGGAGACTGAATCATGTGTGACAACAATTGGTGTTTGAGTATATGTGATAAACTGAATTCGTAACAAAATATAACGGTAAGCTTGTGTAATTGTTATGTTTAAATATTATAAACAATTGATTTATTATCATGGTTGGCTATTCTCTCTGTCTAATTAGTATTTTTATTTTTCAGATATGATGATCACGAGATCTTGTTGAACATCATTATATTTTTTGAACTTTATATTTAGTTTAGTAGACTTGTATTGTAACGTTATCGTAATGTCTTAGCCTAAAATGACAAACAAAAAACTATATTTTAGTTTATTGTGATTTCATTTTGATTTAGTTGGTATTTAATTTTTTAGTAGATATATTTAGTTTGTTTTAAATTTATTGCTAGTAAGATATGGCTCCGTTTGATTCTCATTAATGTAGAATGAGAATGAAAAATATAGCCGTTATTGGGTCCCACACAAGAAATATAAATTCAAAATTGATGGATTGATGTGATGGATAACAGTCATATTTTTTATTTTTATGGGGTTTTAATGAGAAACAAACGGAGGCATAAATATATATTGAATTCAATGAATTAATGTCATAAAAGTAGACAGACAAAAAAATATACGGTGAAACCGGCGGTTTAAAACCGGACCAAACCGTTAGGTTTAGGTTTGAGTTTTTTTCAAACCGTTCAAAATGGTTTGGTTTAGGTTTGAGTTTTTCTCAAACCGGTTTAAACGGTTTGGTTTGAAAATTTGTCAAAAACCGGACCGCTTACCCTAGTCGCAAGACCATTCCCAGATTTGAACCGAACACCGAAAAGTAATCCATGAAGACTTCAATAACTTTCTACACAATATCTGAAAATTGCCATCATGCATTGCTGAAATGTGGCAGGAGCATTACATAACCCAAATGGTATTCTTCTATATTAGAGACACATAAATGCAGTCTTCTCCTGATCCTCTACGGCCACTGCAATCTGATTATATCCCATCAATGAAGTAGTAATGTGAATGGAACATTTGATCAATGAAGGGCAAGGGAAAGTGAACTTTTCAAGTTGTATTATTCAGCTTTCTGTAGTCTATTCACATTATCCATCCTATGATTAGTTGTCGATATCACCTCATTATTCTCATGTTAAAACCATTGTAATCCCTCCTTTCTTTGGTACAACATGAATCGGACTACCATATCAAGGAGCTTTAATACCTCTGTTCGCATGACGTCCTTCATGGTGGGAATCAATCTGCGCTAATTTTCCACTGTTAGCTTATACTCTTCTTCCATCAAGATTTTGTGCATGCATATCGATAGACTAATCCTTCTGATGTCTGCTATAGACTACCCAATAGCTATTTTATGTTCCTGCAAAACTCTTAGTAGTCTCTACTCTTCCAACTCGGTCATCTCATTTGCAATAATCACAGAAAATATAGATGATTCTCCCAAGTAAGCATATCTTAGATGTGATAGCAATTGCTTGAGCTCAAGATTTTGTACTTTTTGAATAGAAGGCTACTATTTACTAGGTCTTTCAACAATTTCCTTAAACCATCTTTTCTGATGGGCGGCATATACTCTACAATGTAGGCTATTTGGCTTATATCCCTTCAACCGTTGGTTTTTTATCTTGCGAGTGTACAATAAGATTCTCCATTTGGTCTTGAGGGTCTCAAGAATGAAAGTCTCCTCCACAGCTAAATCTACCATATCAATGCACAGACAACTATCTGATTCAGCAGGATACTTGATTGCACTGAAGACGTTGAATGCCACCTACTTATCGTTAAATCACAACATCAATTATCCATTCTGAACATGTTGCAAGGAATGGTCTCCCCAATATGAAGGCATGTCCTTGTCCTCCTCAACCATGTCCAAAATGACGAAATCTGCAGAGTAGATAAATTTATCTACCTTCACCAGTATGTCTTCGATAATTCCTCTGAGAAATTTTATGGACCGTCTACTAGGTACAAAGAGATTGATGGTTCCCTTGCCTCTCCTAAGTTTAGTTTCCTGAAAATAGAGTAAGGCATAAGGTTAATTCTAGCACCTAAATCACAAAGAACTTTATCAAATGTCATGCCACTAAATAGTACAAGGGATAGTAAAACTCCATGGGTCCTTTAGTTTAGGTGGCAGCTTATTTTGTAGTATGTAGAAAATGAGAGTGGTCGAACGATTTCTTTGGCGAGAGCGGTTTCCTTAACCATTGGGGTCCTCTAGTGCTTTCTCTTGTTCTTTGTACTACTCAAATTCCTTCAGGTGCTCTTCAACCACGATAGATACATTCTCTTCTATAGCAATTGGTCTCTTCACTAAGTCTCATGTAGTTATACCCCCACTGCGACTAGTTAGCCAACAATGCTCCTTAGGATTCGTTTCAGTGTCACTAGACAATGCTCCTGGTAGTCTATCTGAAAGTGCCTTTGCTATTTGTCCCATCTGATTTTCCAAAATTTTTATGGCAACTCCCTGAACTTATATGTTCTTTACATATGGCATATGCTGACAAGATCTTTTAATGAAGACTTCTTCTCATTCAAGAGAAAACCTAGTGGTTCAATTTGTTGTGGTGTGGTCTGAGCACCCTGATTATTACTGCACTGAAAACTTGGGTGATTTCTTCAGCATGGGTAAAATAGGTGTTAGGATTTGGATTGTGTTGTTGGCTTTGAAATTCTGAGTGTAGTTCACATCTTCCACCGTCTAAACACATTATAATCAATACTCTCGTGGTTCCTTCCACAATGTTTGCATTTCACTCTTATTTTCTAGGCTACGTTCATCTGATCCGCCTTTTGTGTCAATGATGCCAACTGTGCTAAAATTACAGTCAAAGAATCAACTTCGAATACCCCAGTAGCTCTCTTTCTACACGTCCTTTCAGTAGACCAAAGTGCACTGGTGAATGCTAGATCCTTCATGATTTGGTAGACTTGATATGCGATTCTTTTTGTGATAGAACCATCGCATGCAGAGTCTACGTTAGCCCTGCTTAACAGGTTCATACCAATATAGAAATATTGCACCTGAAGCCATTTCTGCAATCCTTATTGTGGGCATTGGTGGAGTACCTTTGTATCATTCCCAAGCCTTTGTATTGCATTCCGATTCTAGTTTTTGGAATGTGGTAATCTCGTCCCTCAGCTTTGCAATCCTTTTTTATGGAGAAAAAATTGCTGACCCAATTGGTTCCATGTAGTGATGCTCTGAGGTGGACAAGTGTCTAACCACTCTGTAACCGAGTCTCTCAATTTGTATAGGAAAAACCTCTGTTTGATTGCTTCACTAGACACCCTTAGATACTCATTGTTACAAACATGTCCAAAAATCTTGATATATGAGCGTTGGGATACACCAAAACTCTCCCAAAGAATTGTAGCAGAACATGTTGTAGTCCTCAGATGGAAGTTTGCTTGACCAAATGCCGAATATACTATGCTAGATTGGCTTTCCATAACCAGTGGAACCATGTACTCTCACATTAGCTGCAACCACATTCAGTTGTGTTGCTTCCAGATTAGCCTCGATTACTATTTGATTCAGATTTTTCTGTACTATGTCTTCCTCTTTCTGTTTTTGGTGTGTTTCCAACTGTCATCTTTTTTGAAAGTTGAATGTTCGTTCGATCTCCAAGTCAAATTGAGCAAGATAACCGATTCTCGAATTCTGCATTCAAGTTCTTAAAAAAGGAAGCAGGAAACACTATAATGTTTTTCTAATATAATAAACTAAACTAAAAAAACAGTAAAATTTAGATTAAAGCTAAAATTAACTAAACTTGTCAAAAACAGTCCTCGCAATGGTGCAAAAAACTTGACACTTTGAAAACCCGCAAGTCACAGGATCGTAATCAAATAATATGATGGTGAAATAAGTGTCGAACCCACGATGACTACCTGTTTTATCTGGTTAAAATTAATAATACCCTCAATCGAATAGCAAAAATGAGTTGTAATAAATCCCTGTCTAATTTATCACGTACTAGAAATTAAAGTAAAAGATTATCAAATTTTTGAGATACATTGCTAAGATATAGAATCTCCCTTGTTATTCCATTTTTAGTACAGCAATTAAAATGACTCATTTTTATCATGCGAGTGGGTTAAAGTTCCAAATTTATTTAAAAGCTTCTTTCGATGGCAATTAAATTTAATCACATATGTGACCTTAGTATATCTTTATAAAAGATACCAACATATAAGAAAGTATTAAACGAGTTAGAACATCTAGGAACCATGCGAATCATAGAGGTATATCTCTATCCTCTATCAAACCTAACGATCCTATTATCTCTCTCAATGGCAACAAAATCCATAAACAATTCAACTAATGGCCAATCAATTGAAATGTAAACTAAACCATAATAAACATCCAAACCAAATTAACTCAAGTTATTTATTTAAACCAAAAATCTCATAGTAAAGGTTCATTTGGTCTTGGCAATGTAAAAATCTAGCCTAACATAATGTCGAAATTAAACAAACAAAAGTGGAAAGATATCACCAAAAATCGACGAAACGAAACATGATTATTTTTCGAAGTGAAGCCCCTATCTTTCTTCGTTCATCTTCTGCATTTCCCGTCGGAGTGTATATGTTTTTTTCCTTGGCTACCTTTTTTTTCAAAGCAGCAAACAACTCTCCGCTGTTAATTCGAGCTTTTGTATGCGTGTGTGTATATATATCTCTGCCTTTTCTAATTACTTCAGCTGCTGGTTGTACAGTTAATGGAAGAAATCCCATTCCTCCACTTGATATATATGTGTAACCTAGCGACCAATGTTTTAATCCATCCAAAAGTCCAAGTTGAGGCCCAATCAATGCTTGCCATTCAATTCCTCAATTCTTTCATGCAATGCAAGTCAGTCCTTTTCTTCATTATCTCCTCATTTTGATCCTCCAGCTTTTATTCAAATGAGATTTAGCCCACAAACTTTCTTTTGATAGCCAATTGATACTTTTTTCTTTTCCAATTACTTTGAAACGGGTCCATCATTGAAATAACAGAAAATGAACATAAATTAAGTAAAATATAACGCTTTGATGATATAACAGCTTAATAACATGGTCCGAATAAGTGCACAAATTGCACTTATCAGAAATTCATGCACCGAACAAGAATGAGAGAATTATGGTTTTTTTTTCTTGTTCTAGCAAGAATTTCATTATGGTTCTAATTATTCTGAAACGCTAATGGCTTAAATCCAAGTGGGCTTTGTTGACCTATGCTTTATCTTATATTTTTTTTTATCTCTGACATTTGTATTTGAGTCTTCATTGTTACATGTATCAAAATTGTAAACAAAACAATTGCTATCAAAAAGACTTGCAGTTGGCGATCAAGAAAATTCAAGATGGATTCGAGCATTTACAATCGAAAACAAATCGAGCACTTGTGTCAATTGAAAATCGAGCAACAAATCGAAATATTATAACTAGATGTTTAAGCTCATTTGTAAAGGTAAAAAACTTTAATCCTTAGCAATGACTCATTAGAAGCTCAAGTAACAATCTACTTCGTAAAAACTTGTACAACATTTATTTTTCAAAGGTAAAAATTTCAATTTAATTTTCAAATCTACTAGCATCACTTGCATTGAAAAGTCAAGTGAAAACGTCCTTTATAAAGCCTACATTGTTTCAAACAATCAAATAAGAGGAGCCGAAGATTTTGATCCATCTGGACGTCTTGATGGTGCCGCAATGGTCAATTTTTCGATCGTTCTGACTTTTGACTAGCAACGCCTAAATCAGTCATCCGGAACAGTATCGAAAGTTCGGATGATTGTTCGGTTCGGCAGAGTTTTTGATATTTTTCAACTGCTATAAATACAAATTCACTTACAATCCTTACAACAATAAAAAACATTCAAGTGAGATGTTTTTGAGCAAAATTATACTAATTTCTCATCTCGTTTATTATCATCAAATCATTTTAACTTTGAAAAACTTTTGATCAAATTAGCTTTTGAAAATCATTCAACACATCAAAGTTTTTCAACCTAACACAGCTTCATTCATTGATATCTATTAAAGTGTTAGAATGATGATTTACATTATAATTTTTGGAAAGCTAGAATGATGATTTACATTCAATCAATAGATTATAATATTTGGGGAGTAGTTGAATATGGTCCTTATGTGCCTACCAAGATTATTAAATTGATGGAAAATCTGATCATTCTATTCCAAAACCTAAGGAGGAATATGATGAAGATGATAAAAGAAAATTATGATAGAATGCTTTGGAAGTCACTCATATTGGAAACATTGGTAATCATCTCTCTCCTTCCATTGAAAATGTACATAGGTAGATAACCTCAAACATAACTTATTTAGTATTAGTCAATTATGTGATAAAGGCTATCATATTAAATTCGATTATTCTAAATGTCTCATTAAGGATGCTACATCTAAAGAGGTATTGACTAAGCAAAGATTAGGTCATGTTAGTATGCTACATCACAAATTTAGTGAATTTGAAAGAAGATACTTGGTTATGGCATAGGAGATTAGGTCATGTTAGTATGGAACCTCTTTCAAAATTTTCCCAAAATTATTTTGTCAAAGGTTTACCAAATTTAAAGTTCGAAAAAGACAAAATTTGTGATGCATGTCAATTTGGTAAACAAGTAAAAAAATCATTTAATTCCAAATTACACTCATCAACTACAAAACCACTTCAATTACTCCACATTGATCTTTTTGGACCATCGATAACTGCTAGTTTAGGTGGAAAACACTATACTTTCGTCATTGTTGATGATATCTCAAGATTTACTTGGGTTTGTTTCTTTAAATCTTAAAGATGAATCTCTAAAACCTTCAAACATTGACGAAAAAGGTTCAAAACGAAAAAGGATACTACATTTCAACCATTAGAAGTGATCACCGTGGAGAATTTGATAATCTCGCCTTTGATGAGTCTTGTAATGAAAATGGATACGAACATAACTTCTGGGCTCCTAGAATTCCTCAACAAAATGGTGTACTAGAAAGAAAGAATCTCACATTGTAAGAAATGGCTAGGACCATGCTAAATGAAAATAGCATGCCAAAATATTTTTGGGCCGAAGCCATTAACATCGCTACTATACTGATAGAGTTTTAATTAATCGAAAGAAAACCAAAACCCCATATGAATTTTGGAAAAATGAAATTCCCAATATCGGTTATTTCAAAGTTTTTGGGTACAAATGCTTTATCTTGAACACAAAAGAAAACTTGGGAAAATTTGATTCAAAATCCGACATTGAACTCTAGTCGTTTAAAAATCCATGCATCTCACTTTTGAACTCTTTTGATCGTGAGAAATGTATTGATAATGATGTAGGGTTGACAACTCGATTCGAACAAATGACTATTGAAGATCCACCGGATGAACATAAAGAGGGAGAAAATGTTCAACAAAGTGAACAATAGCCAACTGTAGTCCAAAATGATTCATCTCTACCAAAAGAATTGAGGTTCGTTCATTCTCATCCTAAAGAACTAATCATTGGTGATCCCTCCAAAGTTATTACTACTAGAGCCTCTACTAAAAATCATTTAAATAATTGTGCTATCATTTCACAAATTGAACCGAAAAGCTTCATAGAAGCCGAGTTTGACGAATTTTGGATTCTAGCTATGCAAGAAGTACTAAATCAATTTGAATGAAACCATGTTGGGATTTAGTCACCTCGTCTCCTTCCTGTCGCCACCCGCAACAACTCACCACCAGCCAACCTCACAAACCCATCACCCAAAATTACAAGAAACCACCACCCTTACATCTATTTCAACCTCTGCAACAATACAAAACGAGTCAGCCCGCAACAGCCATCTCGCCATCACAGTCGAACCACAGTTGGCCGTAGCTTAATAGTCGGTATCTGCCATCATTATCGTCCAAACTTCACTCTCCACACACACCATCCTACACAATTGGAGGGAATTTTGAAGCTGGAGACAATTGACACCAGGGATAGGACACAAGCATACGGGAGGTCAATTGAACATCAAGGAGTCACTATTCTTTTTATCATTGGTTAATATTATTGTTGATTTAAGGTACCTCAATTAGATCTCTGTGTTGTGTTACTCTAGCAATTATTTCGTACACCCCATTTGACTGTCAATTCTGATCAAGTTTTATCCCCTCTTTATTTGGACCCTTTTTATTGTTTTAAACTCCCACATTATTTAGCTTGTCGTATTCGGACTTCTATAATCCCAAATTTTAAGTTTAAAAAATTCTATCTGTTTCAATTATTGGCATTGGTTGTTTATTGACATCTCAATTGCATTTCATTTAGTTGGTGTTGTATTGTATGCAATTGCATAGTGGTCGTGTTATCACCTCTAGTTCAAGAGCCCTGACCATGTACCCTGACCAATTTAACGCTCTCACCCGACAATTAGCACAACTTGCCACTTGCCACTTGCCACTAACAAACAATAGTTACAGACTCAATTAATAGCGGTCCAAACTGAGATGGTTGCCACTCATGAAGAGAATACCTAGCTGCTAGGTTGAGCACCAATGAGCAAACCCAGCATTCGACTGAAGCTGAAAACTTTGAGGCATCTAGTAATAGGTGCTATCGCTGTGAGAATATCACCGTGTTAGACGTGACCCAATATGGCCATCAAGTTCGTGAACGAGAGTGAGAATATCACCGTTATGATACTCAGTCCCACCTCGCCCACGATGAGCGTTTCTTTAGAATCATTAAATTGGATGCTCCAACCTTTGATGACTGCTTAAATCCTAGGGTATTTACTCAATGGGTTAGAGATATGGCTCGTTTCTTTTCTAGAGAGTTCAATTTGCCAATATGAAATTAACTGGCACCGCCCAACTCTTTTGAGAAAGTGTTGAGGATCTCCGTGAGTGACGCCATCCCCCCCCCCCCCTAGTTGGGAGTTGTGATAGATACCTCCCCTTTTGTAAACCCACAAATTCAATGGAAAACGGAACAAAAACTAGCTGCTATGAACGTGATGAAATGAAGGACACAAGAAGGCAAAAGCAAGAGCTTTCTCCATAAGCTTCATAAAAACATTCTCTCCCTACAAATTAACATGGCTGCTCATTTTAACAATAAAACCTAGCTACACTAATGTAGTCAAGTCTTTTATGTCAAATTGAAAGACTTATAAGAAACTGAACTTATAGCTATAGAATTGTGACCCACTAAAGGTTCAACTTGCAAGGTGTAGATTCCATTCATCTTGGGAGAGGAGTTAATTTCTTTACCATCAAGATTCAATTTTGTAAAACATATATGAATTCTTATATCATATTCTTCATCTAATTCACCTGAAGAAATTATATTCCTTGCAATTCAGGCACATATCTAGTGTCATTTAGTTCAGAATATGATCATTTTTTAGCAAAATTTTAATTTTCCAATCCTTTTATGTGACAACTCATGTCATTGACCATTTGAACTTGTCCCCCATTGAGTTTAATAATTCAGTAAGCCATTCTATTATAGAGCACACATCGAAAGTACATCCAGAATCAAGAACGCATTCCTTTGGATTTCTTTTGGTTGTAGTGACAAAGATAAATCATTGTATATCAGGTTCATTATTGGAGACAATAGCTGTAGAACCATCAAAGTTGTTTTTATCCTTCATATCAGATATTTTCTTAAAGAAATCTTTAATGAAATTTCCAGTTTTTCCACAATAAGTTAATTTCTTGACTTGGTTCTTAGATTTCACTTGATTCTTATTCTTATCTTTGTGAATCTAAAATTTTAGGGTTTACCTTTCTTATAAGAGTTATAAGTGTACAAATTATCTCTCTTATTTTGGTTCAGTTTTCCCTTAACAAACCTTCTCTAATTTTTAGAATCTTTGAACTCGAATTTTAATTCAAGTTCTCTATTCCTCAAGATCAGTTGAGGTTAGAATTATGTAATGGGCTTGTAAATTAGAGCTCAAAATCTTTATATTTATTGTGTGTATATGATAGCGAAGACTTGATTTAAGGATTTAAGGTTTGATTTCTCCATTATTCAAGTAAGTTTCCATTTTCAAGCAATTGGAATATAATGGCGCTAGTTGTGTCAATACTTTTGATGATAGTTTTCATTATACAGAAACCAGCTCCACATTTCAATAGATCGGAAGTACAATGCTGTTTTTGTTAATCTTTTGATTTTCTATGATTTTTTTAGTATGAAAGCCAAACTAAGTGTCAAGTATTGAGGATTAAGTGTTAAAGTAACTGATGTCAAGGAGTTTCATGTTATTAGTGACTTTGTTTAGGATTAGGAGGTTGAGAAATTAAGACATCAAGTTCACATTAGTCAAATTTTATTCCTAATGATAGGATTGATGCATGAGTCTACCTTTATGAAGGGATATGATCTCTTGGAATGAGTGCGTGATATTGAACTTGGTATTTGAATGTGAGAAGGTGACGAGAAGAATGAAGACGTGATTAATCTATAACTTGTTGAGTGGAAACTTAAGTACTTTCAGATATTGATAAATCAATTTTATTATTACACTATGTACGATTATATGAATCACTTCAATTACAAGATTACTATGAAAGGTTTTTTTCACTCTGATATATTGTGGAGTTTGTAAAGATTGTATATGGATCATTTATGAATTGGAAAGTGAGACATGTGATATTGAAATCGACGAAAAAAGTACTTGTGATTATATACTTCTTCTAGTTCATAGAGGGGTCTTAGCCATGTTCTATCCTACACAAAGGGGTATTGATCGGACATTGGTCTTGACCGTGTACATATACTTCACAAAGAGGACCTAAGGTCCATGCGAAAGTGCTTAGCCCGAGGAGCAGTCTATGAGTGCATAACCAGATTACAAATTTTAGTCAGATGGTACATTTTTGTTAGAATATTTAGTGCATTTGATGTGATGAGATTACACTATGGATAGCAGTTAATGATTATATCATGACTATGAGATGATATTTTACAGCGTTATGAGAATGTCTCACATCTTGATTATTGTTAATGTTATAATGTGATCTGTTAAATGATGTCAACTCAATTTTCAACTCAATTTTGAACTTATCCCACTCACTGAGATATGTTCAACTCATATATTTATTCACGATTTTCCTTACATGTAGCAATTGGTTCTTCATAGCTTGAGGATCCTGATGATTTTAGAGTTATAGCCATATGAAATATTGAATTATATGATTTATTTCGGAAGAATACGAAGTAATTATTTTGGATCCATTACATTATATTTTTCATAAGCATTTGATTTTGGAGCATATTTAATAGTAACCCATAGTCAGCATTGGTAGTAGTTTTGGCATCTAGTCAGTATCTATCATTGGCACACGTCACGTTTCGGGTCCACTAGGGTGATTTGGATCATGTAATGAGCTCTTGGTGCAAGGACTCAATCCTCTATTTACAAGCTTGCAATTCCAATTGATTTTCCATTCGTTACTGAGATTGATAAATTTTTTGGAAAATATGATTTTGGGCAACAACCCTTTGACATTGCCAATTTAATACAACTTCCGCCGATGATTACTATTTTACAAATCCATCCAACCCCCGGGTTGTTGGATTATTTACTTCCCAATCATGCTTTATTATTTCTTTTTCATTTGTTGGATGATGAAACATAGCAATAGGTAATGACAAAGGTGGAGTGTCATTCCATGCTAAAGGATTATCATCGTTCCATCATATGGGCGTCACTGCACCATCTTGATGATACTAGAGTTAACTTGACTTCCTGATGGCATCCCAAGACTTCCAACATTTAAATCTCCATAGTCATAGGCCTCTTTAAGCTTCTTTTGTTTTGTTGATCTTTTTCTTCAAGGAAGAGATCATTTTCTTCCTCTTCGAATGTGGTTCACTTAGAGAAAACAAAACACATCCTAATATTTTTATCCATTATTTTCACATGGATTGTGTATATAGGTCTTCCCTTTTCATCAAACTCATATATATATATATATATGAGTCTTCATATCATCAAAAGTAACTTGTATTTGAAAATGCATTGACTTTTTCATTAGCTCCTTCTTGAAACAATTTTCAATTGATCCATTTGTCCATTTGTGAAAATAGTGCTCAGAAAACTGGATCAAAGTTAGATCTAGGTGTCTTATGCGATTACTCATAATTAGTCACTTATGATTCTAGAATGAGTTTTATTAACTCAACCCTAAGATTTGTCTAGGAATATAGGTGTAACTTAAAACATGCTCAGTGTTGGAAAACAAAAATACAGGCAATAAATTGTGATTCGATAGGGCACCTGATATTAGAGTGTAGTTCCATAAGTAACCATAGAAGGGACTATGCCTACAAGCTCGATCTCTGCTCTAGAAAGCTATATAGGCACGAGAGAACCGTGTCCACATCATCGAAGTGGTGGAAGTTCCACTAAGTCAAAGATTACATAAAGATACATATTATTGTAAGTGAGTATTTAGATAGAAAGCTCTACAAAGAACTTGTAACTTTAGGGCAAAGAGAAGTTTTGGATAAATTATTGACATGTTGAAATTTGGAAATATCATTATGAGTACATCCCAACAATTATAGTGGTCTCGACTATCCATATACGCATGTTGATAATCAGGAAATAGAGTATCTAGAAGAGTAATCTTAGAGATATGGAGTCCATTTCTCCCATGGAGGGTAAGAGCGAGTCTTATCGTTCTAAAACGATGATGAGTATATCTTTCAGATAACCTAACTTTTGGAATATGAGAGGACTAATCAAGAGTAACCATCTGTACTTGTTCGATCGTAGGAAGTAGATGTTGATCAAGCTTGGTGGCTTAGAAAATATTCTTTTCACCTTGAGATTTTTTAGAAGAAATTTTACTTATAGATTTAGAGAAACACAAGAAAGGTTTTAATATATGATAGACTTGTGTATAAACTTTGTCTATATCAAGAAGGTAAGAAATTTAATAGATGCATAATAAAGAACAAGTTGAAGAAAACAAAATTGTAGTATTCATAGAGCTTTCAGATTTAGGAGACATGTTTGAGGTTAAGATTCTTTCATCAAGCCTTCTTCAATAGGACAATATGAGAGATTTGAGTGTAGATGGTACCCAAGCATTCCTAGCACACGCACAAGAAGTCTAGTTATGGACATAAAAGTAGGACCTAAACCTTTACTATCATGGTTAACCCATATTGGATCTTTTGGGTAGCAAAATGATCGTTCTGATGTAGAGATTCTTTTACAAAGGTAAGTGCAGATCATACTAAATCAGTATTCATATGTTCTTTACGACCTCTTCGTATCAATCTTAAGAAGTTTTGAGAGAAAAAAAACTGTTTAGATGCTTAGAGAAAACATCTATGATTTTTTTATGAGTAATGTTAATATGCACTGGGGCTACAAACAGAGTCTATGTGGCATTAAATGATAGGTAAAATTAAATAATTTCATTTAACCTATTATTTAGAGCCACCTATACTATGTTTATAACTCCACTGGGGATAAATAATATTATTAAAAATGGTCCCAACGTTAAAAGTGGCATGTGTGCGCTGTTATTTCTAGTGCACACGTACATAGAAGCCCTTTAGGGCTTCTGCCCGTTCCTTCAGCCATCTCGCTCGCATGCCGCTTGAGTCACATGAAAACTGTGATTTGCCTCTTTTTGTAGCTTAAGCTCCCAATTAATTGCACATCTTCAATTGATCCTAAGAATCTGTCTAGTTTCTGTCTCTTTTACCATTTCAGGAAAAAAGTCTATAAAAATGTCTTTAAACACAACATGAAAGATGTGATTACAAAATATACTTCCAATACCATATTACATCATGCCTTATACATGCATAAATTTAATACCACCAGAAAAACATAAGGAATGTCTTTGAGCAAAACATACAGAAAGGAAATTTCGATACAAAATAACTTTGTCTCATCATCGAGTATGCCGACTGACTTCCACCAACTCAACTCAACGATCATGGATCTAAAAATTTAGTATAAATACTATGAGTATTAAGATACCATGCTCGGATTTAACATGTTAATACTACACAAAAGAAAGCATTCAAACACATACACATTCCGGCTTGCTGGTGCCCTTCGGACTTGTCCTAAAGCATAAATAGATATCTAACTTTGTGGACTTGTCCACATCTTTCATATTATGATTTTCATGCATAGCTTAAGCATAAATATTACCATGAAATCTTACCACTTGAGTATAGAAAGTATCTTACCTTAAAACTTGGGGTTGAAAAGTGTACTTGAAAGTGCTAGCCTTTGCTCTTCTCCTTCTATTCTTACTTTATCTTTTTCTCTTTACCTTCCTTCACTAACTCTTGCTATTTATTTTTCTTTGAAAGAAATTTTTGGTTGCAAAGATATTTGAAGGAAACCTTTCTTATAAGGTAAGGAAAACCTATGGACTAAGTAAGGTGTAAAGGGTTACTATCTATCAAGTTAAAGTTTGGTGCCTACATCTACACGTGAGTTGCATTCCACACTTCATAAATTTAACTAAACACCTCATGCTTAAGTTAAACACTTCATGCTTGCCATACTAGGAAAAATTACTCCACTATAAAGATAGCTTGCAACTAGTTGACACCACATGCATGCTTGTTTACTACAAAGATAAACACCTCATGTTTGAATATTAAACACTAAACACCGCATGCTTGCTTGTTACTTCACTACAAAGATAAACACCTCAAACTTTGAATATTAAACACTAAACACCTCATACTTGCTTGTTACAACACTACAAAGATAAACACCTCATGCTTGAATATTAAACACTAAACACCTCATGCTTGCCTTAGCCACCTCATGCTTGCTTGTTACTTCACTACAAAATAACATTCCACTCTCGGCCAAGTGGAAAAGAAATGCTTATCTATAGTAATTAGGTGTAAAATTTGTCATTAATCCCAAAAAACCTAATTAACATTACTTGGCAAACTTTTAATCAACCAACAATGAAAACTTAGCAATCATTAATAATCTTGGCCATATAAAATTTTGAAAAGTTAAATTATCATACTAAAAAATTAAGTGAGCAACTTAAACGAGCATAAAATTTCGGAGTATTACAATTTTAATTCTAAAAATAAAAAAAAAATACAGAATATGAATTTAAATTTTTGGAAATAAAAAGAAAATTAAGTCAAACTTTGATTCAAAATTCACCACACTAAAAATTTAGGAAGGCTTTGAGGATTAAATAGTTGGCATTCATGATTCCACTTAAACATCGCTTAATTAATTTTTCAACATGAAAATTAATAAATTACTCATTAATCATGTTACATCCGATTTTCCTTTTTTAGTTAATTACCAATCTAGAGCAAAATTATCTATAATTAGTTGATTTAACCTACTATTTCTCTATGTGGATTAAAACCCAACAAATTGCATTAAATCTTTTTGAAAATAACTCAATAGGTCACTTAAGGTTAGGTGTATATCTATATTCCCTACAAAAATGTGCAACAATCTCTCAACATTTGCACAAATCACAAAACATAAACATTTATTGACCAAGTAAATGCTAGACATTAAATACAACAATAAATGCGCATGACAATAAATATTTTGGTATTAAAAAGTAAAGTTTGAAATTAATAAAGCTAGGTTAAGTTTCGTCATTCTTTCTAAAATTAAAAGTTTAGCCCATTGTATATAAATTGTACAAAGTTGAGAAATATAGAAAAAATGCATTACAAAGTTGAATGTTGATATCACTTGGTCTTGATTTCTCCAAAAGTCTCCTTACTTTTGCATGATTTTTCTTTTCTTTTGTCATCTTTTCTCCTATCCATAGGGTTTGAACGGGTGTAAAGAATGACCTGAAAAATGGCTAAAATTGCATATAAATGTCCTAATTTTGTCCCATATATATTGTAACAAAAGCAGCCGAAAAAATTGAAAATGGTCCCAAAAGAAAAAGCGGCATGTGCGCACCGTTATATCTGACACACACTGTAGAAGCCAAAAGGCTTCTTCTTGTTTCTTTTCTTTAGGCGGACGTACACATTTGTGATTTGCCTCTTTTTGCAACTTTTATTTCAATTATTTCCATGGTCCTTTAACTTTTGGTACTTTTACACTTTGGTCCCTACTTTTATGTTTTCGTTAGCTATTGGTCATTTTTTCTTCCTTTTGCCTTATTTCCTTTCAATTGGGGATTTTCAACCTATAAAAGCAAATATTACCTGATTATGAATAGAATTTCGACCATTAATCAATAATAGCTTGAATTAAGTGCCAACTTGTGTATAAAAAACACACTTATCAAGTGTGACAAAGGATGATCTTTTCGATATAAGCTTCAATATCTTGCCAAATTCTTTATCATAATCAAGGGGGATTTTTTCCCATGGATCATCGTGACAGTACTACGAAATGTGTTATCTATTAAATCTGAAAGCTTTATGAATGCTAAAAATTTCATTTTCTTCCACTCCTTCCTTTCGTAAAACCTCATCTTCATAGATGGACTATCTATATGAAATTTCTTATATTCTTGATACAAATAAAGTTTGAAAAAGAATTCTTCAAACAAATTTTTGCAGTTAAAAGATGATTTTATAATTTATAATTTCATCTCATTGGTCACATATTATTGGTTACAATGGATATGTTTGCATTTTTGAAGATGCTGACTTTCAAAAATATATAAGTCCCGAACCAATAACTTATTGATGGGCAAAATGATTTTCTAATTTTGACTTTGATGTCAAGTGACCCTTTAAAAACCCACAAGTGCATGGATCGTGGTCAAATAATATAATGATGAATTGAGTGTCGAACCTACGAGAACTATGTATTTGATCGAATATCAAACAAGTTGTTGTGATTTTTCAGTATTAATCCCTAAATTATCAATTATTAGTGAAAGTTAGTAAATATGTTTTTCAAATATGTGAGATGCATTGTTAAGATGTCGAATCCCCTCTATTATTCAATTTTTAGTTTAACAATTAAAGTGACAATTTGAAATCTTCATGTTCATCAATGTTCCTAATTAATTGAAAGCCTCTCAATAGCGATCAAATATATTTCCCTCATGTTACATTTTTATTTCTCGATGAAAGTTGCAAACATGATAAATTCATTAACAAGTTAGTAGAATATCTATTGAAACCATATAAAGTATAGAGGTATTTCTCTATTCTCTATTGAACCTTACATTGCTGCGCTTAAACCAATAGTCCTCTTGATAACAATAAAATCCACTAACAAATCAATTAGTGATCAAGCAAGTGAAAAAACGATAAAAACATAATAAACATCCACAAATAAAATCAAATCAAATTAAAGTAAAAAAAATTAATTAATTAAACTAAAAATATCATAACAAGGGTTCATCTCGTCCTAGTAATGTATAAAACTAGCCTAGCATATTGATGTGCATGAATTTTCTCAATGTAATCTTGATAATTTTCAATAATTCTTTCTCTTCTTTGCCTACAAGTCTCTAGTTTAATCTCCAATTGATGAGTTCTTAAACTTCGCCTTTGAAACCTTCTCACAATATTTGATTTTGCCCTTATTTTATGATGAGATATGAATGCACAAGAGATTCTGGTTTATGTAGGACACATAAAAGTCCTTGCCAAGTTGAGTTTGAGTAAAAAAAAAGGAAACTGCTGATTCGTCTAAGGAAATAGCCCACGTGCGCACCATCGTCTTCCCCGCATGCGCACATTTAAGATGAATGCTCTCGGATTGGTGAAAATAGGGTCTTGCGAGTGCCAATTCATGTTCGTTCGCCCAATTGCTTTGGAAATTGGTCATAACTTTCTCTCTTAATATCCAATTGTGGTAATTCACAATGTGTTGGAAAGATAACTTAAAAGGCTATACAATTCATCTAGAATAACGTTTCTCCAGAATAACGTTTCTCCAATTTGAATGTTAGCTACCCAAAAAATGGGTCATAAGTTGAGGCTAAAAAATAGGGGCATAAATTTTTCGACTAGAAGTTGATTTGTGAGAATACTTCGGTTATATTTCATTCATTTGACTTCAAATTTCATCCAATTGATCATATGTGTGATCTTCAATCATTATTTTATGGTTCAAATCAACTATTGAATACACTTTGGTCCCCAAAATTTTGATTTCACCATTTTCCTTGATTTCCCCCTATTTCTTCTAATTCCTCGTAAGAATATTGAGTTTGACCTTTACACCATAAAATATAACAATTTAGAATATATTTTGTCAAAAGAACTACCAAATATCGTTTTAGGCTCGAATAAGTGTATAAAATACAAACACCCACCAAACTTAATCATTTGTTAGTCCTTAAACAAAAATATAACCAAATAACAATAAACTTACAAGTATGCAAAAATATTTGGTTAGACAATCTAGCTTTTTACCTTAGGATTTGAAGTCACTCTATTAAATCTACAAACCGCTTCAGAGTCACAATATCAAACCAGTATTCACTCTTCTAATGCAAAATTGGTGTGTGAAGAACTAAGTAGACAATCGATTATAAATTTACTTTAATTCCCAACCCTCAGTGGTTAAATATATCCTTTCACCTCTCGTATGATTCACACACCACCTATTTATTCTTTTTACTCTTTTCTCAATGTACAATTTAAGGTTGAATTTTTCATTACTATCGTCACCATATCAAGTTTAAGTGGACTCTACTAATTACAAGTCAACACATCACTAAACTATGCTAATTATCTTTCGTCGAAAGTCAAATTCACTTAAACAAGTGTTAGAGACTTAACCAAACCATCAGGTGCTTTTGCTTTTTTCATGCACTTGCTTTTTCTGATTTTCAAAAGTAATTTTTTTTTTTTTTTTTTTGCCTTTTACTTTCTAGATGACCCATGTAGTAGACTTTAGGTCAATGACTCCCAAATCAGACAATTTTAGGGCAACGGGTTTTAAACACTCTTACAGACTTACATAACCCGAGTAAAAAAGGCTTCAAAGAGAACTGATTTTTGTTTCTGATTAATGCAATGTCCCTCTTAAACACCTATTCAAGCAAACCGACCTCCAACTTAAGACTTTCGCCCAATTTTATCCTATTAATCTAAAGACAATCCACACATAAGTTTTCACGCATGAAATCCCAGTTTATATCTGTATCTTCCTACAACCGTAAAATCACTCCTAAACTATGCTAAATTTGGTCTTAAAGATTAAAAAAATATATATATTATGGTTTGGGTATAGCTTCTATGTTCATCTAAATTAATCTATCAAACATATAATCAACTAATTTCATCACAATGTTAAACTCAATTCTGGTGCGCATATAATATTAAGTTTTACAAGGTCATCAATCAATCTAGTATGTAACATATCCATAATTCATAAATCAAGACCAAATCTCAAATATGACTATTACTCCCGGCCAGGATACCTAACCCACACAAGCACACAACCTTAAACAAGAAAATATATATATTGGGAAGAGCCATTTGGCAATTTATCTCAAAGTGCAAGTTGTTAAGCTCATTCCAATGTTTATATCCATAGTCCTATTGAGAGGGGAAGAAAACAATCAAAAGAGTCAAAATCAATTCTTGTTTTTTAATGCCTAGATTTCAATTTCATGCGTCATGCTTATTTAGGGCTTGTTCGATACGACTTAAAATCCAATTAAAATTGAAAATATAGCCGTTATTGGGTCCCACTCGTCTAATAAAAGTCAACAATAACGGCTAGTTTTTCAATTTTAATCCGATTTTATCTCTACCGAACACGCCCTTAAATTCATTTTTCTCTCAATTAATGTTTTCTTTTAACTAGGCTAAGTGTCATTGGTGAAGACGACGACTAAACTGAATTGAAACGTGCCTATAACCAAAGCAAGCTAGCATACTACAATGTAATTACAAAAAGCGAAATAAATGAAAGGGTAAGAAGTTGGATTGCCTCTCAATAAACACTTAGTTTATAGTCTTAGCTAGACTGTATGAAGGAATTGATCATAGTGGTTCAAATTTTCAAATAGGTGTCTTGAACCCTTACACTCCTTACAATTTCCAGCCTTGCATCCTCTTTTTGCCCTCTAGACTTTGAACTTTCCGTTCTCCTCTTAAGAAAGCCTCCAAAGACGTTTAGGCTTTGTATTCTTCGACTGTTGTTGAACTTCTTCAACATCATATTTGTCCTTCTCCAAGACTAATGGTTGCTTGGGCATTATATAGTTTAAAGATATCATATGCATCCTCCACCCTCACAGTCAACTTACCCTCTCCATGTATAAGTTCGACTTATTGCTAGAAAAGTCGACCTAAGATATTAGCATATCTTGGTCATCTTCAAGGTCCATAACAAGGAAGTTTTCCATGAGTATTAGCTTTCCAACCAAATAAGCACATCTTCAACCTTGCTTTATACCCCATATGATGCTTCTATCTGCTAGCTGCAGCGTCACATCATTTGCCTGGTGAAAATAGGTAAAGTGAAACTTTCCGAGTCCTTGAGTTTTGGTAACATTTATTTTGTAGCCTTGCATTGCTCTCCTCAATCAATGCCACTCCTTCCTAGTCTGAAAGCTTTCTTTTCTTAGATATCATGCCCTTCAGGAACTTTGCAAACATCGAGATATGCCTGATTGCATCGATGAATGGGATGTTAATTTGGAGGTTTTTTAGAATATCCAGGAATTTCTCAAATTGGTCATCAAGCTTTCTCTTTTACAGTCTTTGTGAAAAAGGTAGTGGTGGTACACATTCTTTACTAGAAGCGGTTTCCTTAACCTTTGGATCCTCTTATACTCTTTCTGTCTCTACTTCTTTGTTCTACTCAAATTCCTTCAATTACTCATCAACCGTGGTGTGTAGCTTTTCTTTTGTAGAAACTGGTCCCTCTAAAAGTGCCTTCACTATGTCCCATCTGATTTTCCTAGTTCTTGATGGCAGCTCCCTAATGGGCCACAAAGGTTACATTTCTGTCCCACTGCTTGGTTTGCATTTATCTGATCTACCTTCTGTGCCAATCCAGTGGGCATTAACGGAACAAGATTTTGTATTGTTCCCAAGTTTCTAAATAACATTTTTAGTCCAATTGTTGGAATATAGTTATCTCATCCCTCATATTTGCAATCCTCTTATAAACTTCTAGCTCAGGCTGTTTCAATAATTGATGCTTTGAGGTGGAAAAGTATCTAACCATTCCCTTGCCGAGTCTCTCAATGTGTATTGGAAGAGCTTCATTGAGATTGTTTCACTAGACACCTTGGATACTCGATAGTTGCACGCATATCCAAAAATATTGATATGTGAGCGTTGGGATTCTCCGTAGCTCTCCCAAAGAATTGTAGCATGTTTTGGAACATATTGATGATATCAACCCTCAGGTGGAAGTTTGCTTGATCAAACGCCTTATTTACTATTCTAGACTAGCTTTTCACAACTGGTGGAACCATTTTCTTCCCCGTTAACCTTGTATTTTCATCGACTACGACCATATTAGGAGGTCCCCCCCCCCCCACTTGCCTCGATGGCAATAGGATTTAGATTATCCCCTACCATGTATTCATCTTTCTATTTTTGTTGTGCTTCCAAATGTTCTCTTCTTCGAACTTTGCATACAAATTCCTAAAAAAGTATGAAAGAAACACTATGAATTTTTTGATATAATAAACTAAACTATGAAAGCAGTAAAATTCAAATTAAAGCTATAATTAACAAAAACATATCAAATACTAACTAAGATGTCGAAATCCCCTTGTTATTCCATTTTTAGTGTAAGAATTAAAGTAACAATTTGAAATCATTCATATTGTTATTGGTTCCTAATTTAATTGAAAGACTCTCTCGATAGCAATCAAATCATTCTTGTGTTAGTTACTGATTTATTTATTATTATGGAAATTCAACATATGATAACTTGACTTGATTGACTAAAAATCTAGAACAATTAAAAAGTAGATTATTTCTTTTAATTAGTAATTTTTATTCTACGTTATTCTACGTTATTCACCCCTCTGGTGATTTTAGGGTCAAGCTCGTAACATTTAGTGCCCAAATTCAATTCATAACCCTAGTTTTCTAGACGAGTAGTTCATTATCTGTCCCCCATATTTTGATGGCAGTAACCATGTCTATTGGAAAGTTTGAATGAGTTTTTCAAAAATCAATGGATGAGCGTAGTAAATGGTTGGGCTACCCCTTCTTGCACCATTAATGATGTAGTCACCCTCACTCTTATAGCAAATTGGTCAAAGACCAATTTAGATGAGTGTAATAGGAATAATAGTAAGGCTTTACATGCTATATTTATGGATGTGTCACTATAAAAATTTAGACGTGTGTCTATGTGTGAGATTGTTCAAGAGGTTTGTGATATTTTACATACCACACATGCGGGCACTCTGGCTGTTAAAAATTCTAAGTTACATATATTGACCACTAAGTTTGAAGAGATTATGATGAAGAATGATGAGACATTCGATGATTTCTATGCGAACCTGAATAACAGTTAATTCTAGTTTCAACCAAAGTGAGAATTCCTGAGCCTGAGATTTTAAGAAATAACCTTAGATCATTACATGATAGATTTAGGACTAAAATCACGGCTATAGAGGAAAGTAAGGATATAGATGCTATTAAGATTGAAGAATTGGTTGGATATCTCCAAACTTATGAAGTGACATTATTAAACCTAAGAAATAAGTCTTTGGCCCTGAACACTGTTAGTATGATTATCATGATTCTTTTGACTTGGAATCACTTAATGATGAGGAAATTACTTTGTTAAGAATTTTAAAAAAATATTTAGAAATAAGAAAAAGACTAAAGAGAGACATAGAGGTTATTCTAGTGAGTCTAGGAAGAGATCTAAATCTGTAAGATATAAACTGTTAAGGTTTTAGCAACTATAGAAGTAAGTACCCTAATGGTGAGAGAAATTAGGTAAAGTTATGAATGTAACTCTCACTGATGACGAGACTAGCTCGGATAATCAAAATGAGATGTCCACTCATGAGGAAGTGAATCTGATAAGGACAGTGAGAAGGTTGAAGAAGTAGATAGTTGTGAGCACTTCGAGAAAGATATTTGTGAGGCTTATCAACAATTATTTGAGGAGAGTCTTAAAATTAAGAAAGTGAATAAAATTGTGTTTAAGAAGGTCAATGAACTTGAGCAATTAAGTTTGAGGGATTTCTGATAACCTGATGCCCTATGACCCGTGTGTGTGTGTGTGTGTGTGTGTGTGTGTGTGTGTGTTCAAAGTCATGGGAGAAAAGAATATACATGAAAAATGAGCTTTATTTATAGTCCTATGCATTTTTTATTTGACTTTTATTAGTAGGGAAATAAACTTATTTAACAATAGCATGTCTTTTCTCACAAATTTAAGATTTGGGGTCTAGATCACAAAAATTAGTGGCACTTAACATACATGAGTTACTTATACAATTTATTCCATTTAAAGTTGAACTTAGTAAGTGGAAAGTTTATTGGTCAACTGTATATTTGAGTTATTATATATTGTTGATGTAGTTCCCTTAATCATTTGTGACAAAAAAGGGGAGAGAAGATGAGATTGGCATTTTTTTAGGGAAAGTTTGTAGTAAGGGAAATATGATCATTTTGAATGCTTAGCTTTTTAAGTTTTGATATTTTGTGATATTAACATTTCAGTTGGTGTTTTGATTAATATTAGTATTACTTATCAATCAAGCACTAAATATTTATGAGCTTGTGTTTCAATTGTTATATTTCTTGTTTCACATGCTTTTACATTTGATATTTGAGTTATTGATTCTAGGAAATAGGTTTTTCAAGGAATGTAAGAGACAACTATTCAAATTGAGTTTGGATAGATTAGTCGTCGAATTTACACTAGCATGTCACCTATCTGATGCTCGAGTGGAAATAACAGAATCAATATCATCCGACCATCACTCGAGCGACACACTTGTCGTCGCCTGTCACTCGAGCAACAGTATTGTACGTGAAAACCCTAGTTCGTGATTTTCAAAAGTTATATCTATCATTTCCTACCCAAATACCTCATATTATAAATACCCAATGCCCATTACGTTTTTAGTGGTAGTTGATCATTATATTACATCCTCATAACATCATTCGAACATCCAAGAATACATCCAAACATTGAGATTAAACCTATGATCCTTGAGATCAATCAACCACAAGTAAGGAAAAATATCGAACTCAAATAATCCTTGAGATCAATCAACCTAGGATGTACTTTCTCGATTGCTTTTAGAGGTTGCTGAAGATTGAGAGAGGTTAGACCAAAAGTGAAGAGTACAAGACAAGGTGTTCTTGGTGATCCATAGGATATAAAAAATTTCAAAAGATTGGGAGCAGGTGTGAGTGAGTCATGTTCCAACAAGTCTTAGAGATTGCAGGAATTAGATCAGCGAGTCTATTGGATTTTTTAGGTTGGATCATACTATAAGTTCTTATTGTCTATAATAGAGTTACTGGTTTGGTATCGAAGTTTTTACACAGTTAAGGATTTTCTCCATCAACAACTCTCGAGTTATTTATTGATTTGTTTATTATTGTGTTAATTCAACATAGTATAACTTGATTTGACTGACTAAATATCTAGAACAATTAAAAAGTAAATTGGTGCTTTTAATTGGTAATTTTATTTTCGCATTATTCGAATACCTATTCATTATCATCTAGGTGATTTTAGGGTCAAACTTGTAACTTTCACTCTTCAATTTAGAACAAAAGACTTGATGCTTAAATATCAACCCTTGGTCAACATAAAAATGTCAACCAAGACTCTAGGAAGTTTGGGTTTCACCTTGATTATCCTTTCTTTAACTTGTTTCACATTTAACAAGACTTCCACCTTTTTTGAGGAACTAATATATTTTTTTGTGGTATTCACTAGAAGATTATCAAATTGCCATAGATTTTCGTACTAATAAAGCACTTTACTACGTCACAACACTTATTCATCAGTCCTACGTTACCTTCAAAAGCCATTAATGTACACAAAGATTCCGACATGGTTTCATGCACTTTCTCACTGTGCACAAATGTTAAAAAGGTTTTCTTTCGAATTCAAAAATTCGGAACTTCTCAAGAAAACTTCATGTCATTCTTCTTTTCCAAAAGCAATAATATTTTACAGAAACAAAAGTTAATGCTCATTTTTCTCATGTCAAGTAGAATGATGTACTTTCTTAATCTCCAGGCAGATTGGGAAAGATATTCGAATTGAAGTATGGCAGAAATAAACTTAAAAATTACTCCACAAATTTGTGAAGACATAGAAGACGATGCTCCATCAGAACAAGTCCCCCTTGATTATGTCAAAATGATCGAGAAAATATTGATGCATATATGAAAATATTAGTCAAACTTAAAATTTTAAGTCGGTCATCCCCCTAAATTTGCATAATGATGATTATTTTCAATTATCTTGGGACATCTATATCTTGTAAGAACCATATGAACCTTGAAATTGCATGCAAATATTCAGAAGAAAACCTTGAAGATATGGGCTCGTAGAGAACAAATGTGAAAGGATCTACAAAATCGATTCTATTTTGAAAAGATTTATGGCATTAGTCCACAAAATTAACCTCAAATTGCTATGGATTCCTTCGAAGACTTGTGAGATCCCTATGCCCTCCAAGTTAACTCTTGGTGGTACCATAATGGTTTACCATGTCACTCAAATAGAAACCAACACCAAAAACAAATCTGGAAACCCCATTACTCCATTGTTTCTAGATGCTAAAATGTTTTAATGTCATTTTTTAATAAAGATCCCTTCTACATTTTGAGTATGCATTATTGTACTTGAGTTTGTCAGTTTATATTAATGTACTTGAGTGAGTATGTAAAAAGCATATTCTCTGCTCTAGTATCCTTTGAGCCTCTAAACAGCTACTTTCCTTAAAGCTTCTAAAGGAAGATTGATATGATGAGATAAGGATTTAGATTGTAGAAGTATTGATTTAGCATGCTCTACAGTTGTCTTTGTAGAGGATCATCTACATTAGAATGATCATTTTGCTAACCAAAAGGTCCAATCTGAATGAATCATTATTGTAAAAGTTCAAACCCTATTTTTATTTCATAACCAGACTTGTTGTGTGGGGCTAGGAGTACTTTGGTTATGGTTGAACATCCATATTGGTGTTTTACCATTGCAACATGTGTGTTGGGGCACAATTCCTTGCTCAATATTTATCTCGAAACCTACAAAGTAATTAAATTGGAATCTATGTAATAATTAATTGAAAATCAGGGATGGCAATGGGTCAGGGCGGGGCCACATCCCCCGCCCCGTCCCGTTACCCATATAAGGCGGGACTGGGTGGGGCGAGACTCTTACCCTGTTTACTACCACGTTTAATATTTTTAAAATTTTTTTGATAATTTATTTTATTGCCCCCATTCATTAGATTAAGACAAATAATTTTAGTTATTATTTTCTATTAGAACTAATAAAATTTTGTGAAAATTTTCATTTAAAGTATTGAATTCTAAGAGAAATTAAACGAGGCGGGGCAGGGGGTGCTCGTTACCCGTCCCTGCCTCGAACCCGCCCCGAGGCAAAATTCCCCACACCGTCCCCGACCCAAATACCTGATTAAGTTGGTAATCCCCACCCCGTTCAGGGCGGGGCACATGGGGCTAGCGGGTATCGAGTTTGTTGAATTTTTTTGTCGTCCCTATTGAAAATGTAAATTCCACCAACAACCAATGAACATTTAGAAAATTAAATTGGGTTACTAAATTTTAATTTATCTCAATTAGGTTACTTAGCTTCAATTTTTGTCTCATTCCATCTCCTACAATAAAATGAAGATTATGATTATGATTATATCTTCAAATTATAAGGTTAATCATCATATCTTTTTATTTTAACATATTTATGATGTGACATAATAGTAAGTTGGCATGTCCATAGCAATTGCGTAGAAGGTTCGTAGTATGGTTGCCAATTAAGTAGTTCTCATGAATTCGGGATGCAACAGGTAATTGAGTGGTAAAATTTATATCTAAAATTGAAATTTAGTGACAAAATTGAAATTAAATTGGAGTTCTATAACCCAACTAAGAAAAATTAAAATTTAGTGACTAAATTGAAATTTCTATGAAAGTTGAATGATCGCGGATATTTAACCGAATAAATCTGGTTTTGTCGTATCAACTATGCGTTCTGTTGTTCTTTCATTTAAGCCTGGATTGGTACGATGGACAAGAAAAAAATTAAATGCACAAAATTTTACATCAGATTTATATATTCGCAAGCAATGTTGAAAATGATTAAATTCATTTCAATTTCATTTGCCAGTTTTGGAATTGTTGAAATTGAGTCAGGTGCAATCTTTTCCATTGAGAAATGGTAAAGACGATGTAAATTAGGTAAAGACGATGTAAATGTAAATTAGATAAAGACGGTGCAATCTTTTCCCAGACGCCCCTCCAATAGGGGGCGACCATGTGTCAATTAGGTAAAACATTTGGTAAAATATTATGTACAACAAGTTTTTTCTATTGAGAAATGATAAAGATGATGTAAAAATAGACGCATCATTTACATATTACTAACTTTTTTAAATGTCTCAAAATCACCTCTTTCTTTTTCTCCATTTTTTAAGAATGTCTTATTCCTTAATAATGATGCAACGGGCTATGTTAATCATGGTGATTAGTTCGAAAATCGAAGATTTGGACATTAAATATTCTTTGATTCCATAAGAATGCCTAATAATTCTAAGAATTTAGAAACTCTCAAATTTTATTCATAAATAACCAGATCAAGATGACAAGCTATAAAGTGTTTAAATAGAAATAAAACTAAAGTAGGAGGAAAACCCTAAACCTATAAAAAAATAACATAATTACAGCTGAACAATAGTGCAAGAAATGAATCAAATACATTTACTTTCTCCAATTGAAAAAAACAAAATAACTTTCTTTACTATAATTGTGTGAGAATTGAGATGTTTAGGATGGAGAAGATTCCAAGACTAAAGAAAGCACAATATTTTTATCGTCAAACATGAAATAGCTAAAAATTTATTAATGTGAAAAAAAAAAGGACAAAAGGAGTGGGTGTCTCGACTGATACAAAACTTAAGAAGCTGGACGTATGCTAGACATTTCAACCTTGTAGTCAAGTTGTATGGTCTAGCAGATGTACTCAACCAACTCGCCCCAATTGTCAAATCTATTCAAAGTTATCCATATCTTTATAGCTGCTACTTTTATGGTATCCCACATGGCAAGTGGTAGCCACTTATTTCAGCATTATTCACTTCCATTGGAATATCTGGGCAAAGCATCCAAAATTACGAGGAAAAAAGGAAACTAGAGAGAGGATTTTCAAGATTACGAAGCTTGCTAATTTCTAACCTAATTTTCTAGAGCATGTTTGGCTAAGCTGAAAAACAGCTTCAACTGCCAAAATTAATCGAAAAGATCCTGTCACTACCATAATGAGCTGGAAAAAATGCTGCTACTCTAGGTTAAGAATCAGGTTTATCGATTACTAATATCCAATTTGCATACCTAAGTAGGATGACATAAACAAAAAAAAAAAAAAAAAAAAGAGAGAGTACTGAAAGTAACTGATTGAGTTGCAACCATGGAAAAGGCATGAAAATTAACTGTATTTTTTGGTACATAGTATTCGATAGAACGAGATAGTATAAATAAATATTTTTTTTTCTTTTTTCATTAATACAGTTTATCCCTACTGAACGTACCATAAAGATCCAGAAATATGGCATCCAAGTTGAAATATTTGTAAAGCAAGGTCCCATCAAGCATGGATCTCAATCAAACTCTTAAGGGAATTAATTAAAAGACATCTTGTCACTACACAATCAAGAAATTAATTTATCCATTTCGCTTGATATGAGTAAGAATTAATCTAGTGGCTATCGATCACTGATACAATTTGAGTATCCATGCAGGATATATCTTGATTGTTGAAAGAGATGAACATTTCGTGTCCAAGACTATGGTATTCAAATGGAAATAATGAACTTTCATATCAATATCTCAACCAAAGACAAAACTGAGCTTTTTACTTCTGCAAACCTATTCTCAGTGCATGTAGTAAAATATGTGGTCCTAATATTCTCATGAAAAATAAGCAATTATGTACGGAGAAGTGAAAAATAAGCTAAACGAAAAGAAGGGTTTATGAGAAAGGGGGTGAAGGCTGAAGGTGATGACAGAAGCATAGAGAGCACAAAGGATTGAGATACAATCTGCATGCATTTCATCATCTGTGCTCTCTATCTTCTGTCAACACTAATCACCGGTGGCTCTTCTCCTCAATTTTAATCCCTACCCTTAATTTTGCCGACTCCAATTCCGAAAAGTTGTACTAGTTTTGCAGGAATGAATTAATCTTTCTCTGAGGGTGCATGATAGAGCCAGTACAACAAACTTCACTTATAATGACGCGATTTTTGGCTGTAAAAAGTTATTTTTGGATTGTTTTGTCAAAAATTGATTGTCGCAAGATCAAAGTTTTCCTAGTTAAAAAGTGAAATATTTTGTAGGATGAAGAGATAGAGGTGTTTTGAGGACAAGTAGCTATATGCCCTGGTGGCCTCTATTTATAGGGATAAAAGTAATAAAAAGGTATAATCAGAGAGGATCCTTCTGGTATAAAGAATCTCTGTTGCCATGTGATGCTAGCGCAATCTGAAGAATGGGTCTTCGGAATATGTCAATGCGTCGCATTTCAGTTCCCATTTTGATTTTCATTCAACCACTATAAGATGCATACTTTCTTGAAGAGTATATTTGTAAAACGTTTATATATAAACACTTTTAAATTATAAATACTACTTTTTATTACATTTTATAGAAGCCACAAATATTACCCAATTTTTCCACACACACTTTTATGTGTTTATAAACACTGCTAAACTTCCCAGACATACTCTCATTAGTTGAATAAAATTAACAAAGAGCATGTTTAGGTAAGCTTATAAACTTAATTACATGCGCCAATAAGTTCCAAATTATATATATATATATATATGTATATATATATATATATGTATATATATATATATATATATATATATATATATATATTTTTTTTTTTTTTTTTTTTTTTATCAAGCAAGATACTTATTTTACGTAAGCCACGTGAAGTGTATTGATATCGGGTGCATATGTGGTGGGTGGATCCTAAGATATAGGTATTAGACACATATCTACTATTAGTGATGCTTTTGGATACATTGACGATGACTATAAGGAAGCTAAAAGCTTTTCATAGTAAGGATCCATCATAAATTTATGTGATTTTCTTAAGTGGCAAGTCCAAAACGGATAAGGAGTCAAAGAGAAAATTCACTAGAAGTATGATTAGAACAAGGATAGGGTGCATGAAGTGCAATTATTTAAACTTCTATTGTTTACAGGAGCTGAATATTTGAAGTGGCAACTTAGTAAATTTACTGCCCACTATTTCCAACTTCACAATATCCTACAACAGCTTTATTTGATACGTACCAATGATCTAGGATTTTTGTAATCTTTTCTAATTCTTGGAATTTAATTTTCAACCATTATGGCATAAGAATGACCTAGCACCCCCAAAGAGTAATACCATTCATAGTCAGATTATCAATAGTTCGCTTACATGATATACATGTGTCACTTTATTATTTGATACGTTAATATAGTAGTTTTTTATTATCCCATAATAATAAAGTAGATTCTTGGAGTTGAATGCGAAATTAAGTGTGCAGTAAATGAATATATACCATATTGACACAATGGACAAAATCATCATATGTGGCATCTTACGTGACATATCCTCATTAAAAAGTTATTCATTTTTAAAATTATTAAAATTATGTCACGTAGAATGACTACTACAGTCACTAAATATGAATAGTATTATTGTTTTATTTAAGTTAAATTAAGTTTTTTTATTTAATTACAGACTTAATAATTATTTAATAAGAGAGTCAGGATTTGGCTTGCATACCGCGTTGCTTTATAATTAACCGCAATGTAGTTCCTTTCCAGTTTTGATGGTTTTAAAATTTTATTAAAATATTGATATTGTTTTTCTCATTTTTGATTTCCAATATATACTCAATATTCTCTATGAATTTATATATAACGACCAGATTATTTGAACGAATTAACGAGCCTTTGAAATGCTAATCATATTATGTAATATTTATTTCCGCTGCTTCAACAAGGCTGCTAAATTCTCAGATTAAGCTTTAAAGAATACGTTCAATTAGTATACATAATTATGCATCCACGTAGTTTTTAAGGAAAGAAATTCAATAATAAAGTAAATATAACAACGAAAATATAATTTCTATAATAGTTATATGTTAAAATCTTGTGAAAAATAATTCCCATAGCGAATATGGTTACTTTTGTATAAAATATGTTGTATGTTATACAACAATTTTATCTACTCAATTTGTCACAATCAAATCAATACTAATTAAATGACAACCCTGTCCGATTCAGGTATTTAAACTAACTATTAGCAATAGTGTATCTAAAAAGTGCGTAACAAAGTTTTTATGTTTTTATTTTTATGTTAGCAAAAGTATAAACTACTAAAATTGCGTTGATCATTATATGATTGAAATTTGAATGCTATAGCTAATTTCTTCTAGTTAAAAAGGTTAATAAAAAATGAAACTTTTTGAGAAAATGAATCACACAACATATTGGACCTTTTTACTAAAGTTGTTTTTAGTGCTTGTTTGACAAAGTTTGAATTATAATTTAAATTAGTCAAATTCTACAGACATCGGATTGATATGATTCCAAGTTTATTTAGTAGCTAACCTATGAGGCTATCAAATGCTACTAATTTTTTCGAAAAATCCCAAGTAACGATGATGAATTTTTGAATTTCAGTGCACAAGCTGGAAGAAAAAAAAAAACAGCAACACTAAATGGCTAACACTTTCTTTTGTGGTAAATGGTGACTTGTAAGTTAATTTCTAGGGTAATTAGCGCAAAACGTCCCTACCTTTACACTGTTTTGTGCAAAACGTCCCTACCTTTCGTTTTTTGGTGCAGAACGTCCTTACCTTTCCAATTTTTGGTGTGAAACGTCCTTTTGACCATTTTACCCTTCTATTGAAATAAAACAAACACAAAAGAAAGGAAAAATAAAGAATAAATTGCAATTATGGGTTCAAACTTTTAAAAATGTGCAAATTAGTCACAAATATGAAAAAATCATCAACTTCTAAGCCGCCACATTTGAAGGCAAAATCCCCAACCTCCGATCACCTTGGTCGTCCGATCAACATACCACATTGAAGGCCTCATTGCTCTCTTCACAACCCACTCAACCACCAGCCCCTACTCAAACATATTTGACCGGAATCGAGCTACAAACTTCATCGCATGAAATGCGGTCAAACGTTGGAATCACGCTATCCGGCCACCTTTCTGGCCGAAACATACCACCAGCCAACTCCCCTACTCAAGACGGCCTCGACCATGCAAAAAATTTAGCCCAAACAGCAAGGATAAGATCTGAATTTCAAATTGAAAGCTGCCCTCGCGACTATTTCCTCCAATTCTGAAGCCACCGTGATGACCTATGGTGGCGGACCACCTGGGTTGGGTGCTCTATCACCTGGCGCACCTAGCTGAGCCATGGGTCCCCTTCAATTTGGCTCCAATCATCTTCAATTTGGGTCTGAAATGTTCGCTGGTGCGAACTCGCGAGCGTAGCGATTGGACTGTTTTTCTTTGAAATTGGTGGTTGTTGGAGGAAATTGTTTACATAAGTAGCTTCGACTTTATGAGAGGAGTCAACCAGTGGTGGATTCCGGCCGGTTGGGTGGCCGGACAGCGAGTTGTGGGTGTTTAACCGATTTTCAAGCTGCGATTTTTGAATTTAATTTTCGGCCAAATCATAACGAGTTATGGGAATTTCTTAGTATGTAGTTGTAGAGTGTGATGAAGAGGACATGTTGGAATCAATATCTGACGGTTTGGACGGCCGGGAGTCGCCGGAAAAATGAGCTCATGTATTCGGCTAAAAGGGGGCAAAAGAGATTTTTTTGTTCTTTTTAATATTTTTATAAGTTTTGGATTAATTTGCATTTTTTAGAAGTTTAGGAGTAAGATTGAAAATTATTCTTTATTTTTCTTTTCTTTTGTGTTTGTTTTATTTCAATAGAAGGGTAAAATGGTCAAAAAAGACGTTTTGGGCCAAAAATTGTAAAGGTAAGGACGTTCTGCACCAAGAAATGAAAGGTAGGGACGTTTTGCACAAAACCGTGTAAAGGTAAGGACGTTTTGCGGTAATTACCCTTAATTTCTATAATACATAATTACTTTTAAACATAACTTATAGTAGTGCCGAAGCACCATACTTGAAAGTACCAATTCATTCAAACTTTTAATGAAAAATCATAATTTGAAAACGAAATATACACTTGCACATCTACATACCTTCTTTTAAAAGCTTTTGAAAGTATAAAATTGGACGATGGTCGTTGCTTCCCAACGGCATCGAAACTTTTAGATATCTACTCATCTCTTATGTTTTTTTTTTCTTTCTTTTGAAAATCTTTTTCCTTGATCAAAGTGTGCACTTTCTCCTTCACACCATTGCTATTCTTTTTAGCTTTACTTAACATAAAGATATTTCTTTAAGAGAAAATAAGATTAATTTCAGATTTGAGGGGAGATGTAGTTAAAAAATAGTTTTCCTCTTTTGTAACCTTCATTTTTAGTGAAAAACTAAATGTGAGAGTTATATTATCATTAATCTTGTTAAATTGAGTCTTTAACTAGGAATTTAAAGAGTTTTAAACTCATAAAAAAATAATTCTTATAAAAAATTTTATAAAACAATTACATAATAAAAAAATTTAAGAAAATGAACTATTCATATGACTGTAACTTATCTCTATGAATCATAGTTATAAAAACGGCCCAACCGTCCGGTCGAACTGGAAAATCGACGGCTTGGACCCTTGATCGGGCCGAGCATATTAAATTGATAAAAATGCACTTGACTCGGTCATAATCGTGTTTTGACCAAATTAACTGGCGCTTTACTCAGCCCGATTGACCGGTTTGATTGTGTTTTGAAATTCTTTTACAAAATTTTTGGGTCCAAGGAAATTGAACCGAGGATCTCTAAGAAAAACAATGAATTCCTCACTATTTGAACACAAACTACTTTAATGTTACTTGTGTGCAATAACTTATATCTAATTAATCATTTATAGTTTTTATAAAAATATTCTTTAAAAAAAATTTGGTCCAACATTTTACTTTATTTTATAGACCTAAATAATTAGTGAAAAATAAATTAAAAATTTTAATTTTACCCCTAAAAAATTTATACTTTTCATTTTTTGTAGATTTTTATGCAATGACCCGTCAATTGAACTACTGGATCGTCGGTTGAACCACTAACACATTGACCCATTGCATTATCCGGGTCAGTGTCCGAGTCGAGTCTGACAACTATACTATGAATGCTCACTAATAAAACAATTATTCCATCCAATTAACTTTGTATAATTGTTCTTAATGTGCAATAATAAGGAGTGTATTATTTAAAAAAAAATTAATTTTATAAAATATTTTATAAAAACATATGCATGATAATTCGAATCTGGGTTGTCTATATGAAATATCATGCAAACGACTATTGTGGCAACTCAATTATTTATTAAATTTTTGTAATGAAATTTACTTAAGCCTCTGTTTGTCATAAATTATTGGGCTTATAAGCTTCTGTTTGTCATCCATTTTCTCAAACATTGTTTGTTACAGTAAACAATTTTCACCACATATTCACTTAATAAAATATTCTACACGAAAACCAATAAAATTACTTTACTTTTCAATCACACATTCTCCAAAAAATACTATTCAAAACTCTATTTTTTCTCCCAAAATGGAAGACAAATAGGCACTAAATAACTTATGACTTGTAATTTCATAACCTTAAATGGGCCGAGCTTCCATAGTTCGTTTCTTAAATGTGCTATAGCAACCAAATTAAGAATATAAAATTCGGGATATTAAAATTACAGAGTTGAAATGCGCAAGGTTTACAATACTACATGATTATATAACACAATGGTTTTACGTCTCCAAGGTTGTTTATGCAACCTTTTCCATATTTAGTGGGTTTTTGCACTAAATTTTCAACAAGATAAAAAGAAAGGAAATAGAGGAAATCGGGACATTTTATTGAACACCATTCATTACACAACTTCTATAGGATGTAACAATATTTACAAAAATCCATTCATTACACAAATCTACGAAATGATTGAAGCTCTATTTTTTTGCCAAAAAACCACATTACCACACACCCGCCCAAAAACCCTAGATCCAAAAGCAATGTTTCATCTCTGCAACTCCAGGACCTGTTGCTCGTAAGCGAATTGGATCTAGCATCCCAGGTATGATCTCCACAAATATACGATACATATGTGGGCCACACCACGAAAAGTACCCACAACCTCCGTGTTGTTGTTAAGAAAAAAAATTAGGGCTATATTGTAATGACTAAAAAATGGAAATGGGGTTTGGGTATCTATTACCAAGCGCCGTGTGCATGTCAATAACCTTCTTCCCTAGTTTGTTGTCGTTCATGAAGTCTTCTATTGAGTCACCAATCCACACCTGCATAAACAAAACTCGATTGCAGCTAAAAAATGAAGTTATGTACTAACAAATAATATTTTTACATGCTAGCCAATTCTAGGTATTGTGGATTAAAGAGGTGAAGAAGGAAAGATGGTTTGTCCTTTTTAATTTTTCCATTTTGGCCATATTTATTTGGAATTAGTGACAAAATTGATTGGAGTGGGCGGCATGGGTGAAACGCACTTCAAGTTTCATACATGATGTTTTCCGCAAATTTCAAAAGGTTGGGGATTGCACAATGAGTCTAAAAGATGTGGAGTCTCCAATAAGCTTGAACTTCATTGTCTAGTCTTCTTCTGCACGCGTTAAAAGAAAAAAAAGAGGGAGGAACGAATCTTTTAGCTCGGAAGATTTATGGCAAGGAAACCACCATGTCATTTTCCAAAAGTAACACTACGATTACATTTAAGTAGTAAATTTTAGGTTATTGTGAAATGAAAATATACATCAAATATGAGAGATGATAGAACTTGTCCCTTCTTTTGTGCAATAGTAGATAGGTAAGAAGTCTTGTCCATTTCCAAGTTGCTTAGCATGGAGAATAAACAAGCAAGTAACACTAAAAGTAGTGAGCAAATTGGAGGTGGGGTAGTTTATATTGTACTGCATGTCGTTTCTCACTAATTCTTTAAGGAAACTATCCGAGATTGTAACTTTTGTGCTCTTACTGAGTTTGCATTCATAAATTTTTCACTCTAAATTTTCCATATAAAATAGTTACATTGTTTCTTTCTAATTCTTTTAATTTTATTACTTGTTATTAAGTACCAAAATGGTCAGATGCTAGAGATATGTGCACATTATAGGAGCATGGTGGATATTATTAGAGCGAATTGAATTAAAATGTACTTTACTAGATAATGTGATCGTTGAAACACTATATTTGGAAAATGTCTAAAAAAAAATTTGGATAAGTTTAAAAATTGTGAATTCCTTTTTTTTTTTTTTTAAATAAAAAATCCTACTTTAGTATGAAATAAGATGTGTTCTTTTATTGATTATTTTAACTCATTTTAACTCTTTTTTTTTTTTTTAAACCCATTTCATTAACTAAAACATTATTCTAATATGGTGTGATTTAATGAGGGTAAGCTGCCTATATATTAATTCATTCAGATATTATATATTCTAAATAAATACTTAAACTGAATTAGTTAACCAATTTAATTCAATGCAACAAACAAGCACTGAGTACGATAGCTCAATATTACGTCACGATAATCAATTCCTTTCTAAGTTTGACCCTTCAAAAATCATATCTTAACTTTTCAAATTCATAGCAAAGTGGGTCCTGATCCTGAATTAGTGGATAGAGTTGTGGACTTGGCCAAAGATACTCAAGATTTGGAGATGAGATTCTTTGACAAGTTTGTGGCTTGCCTTTTTGGGCTAATAATACAATATTTTGCTTTTCTTCTATTGGGTGGTTTGGTTTTATCTTTTCTCATCTATCTACCCTGGATAGAGGATATTGGAATAGTTCAAATTCATATCTTAATCCATGATATTGACTGCCCCTCACATATTCGATGCTCACGCGATCCATTTACATGTGGTCCACGTGAAGATCACGTCGTAGCCCCTACTACCACATGTTTCAATCAATTGTGAACCCCCCCCCACCCCCCACCCCCTCATCCTTGCACTTCCATCAACTTACCTACGTATTTCGCTCACTTTAAAAGTTCTTATTTTTATTTTGGAAAATTAGGACTTTAGATCTCACCTTTCACGTAATGTAATAATGAGTTTTCAATACTAACCTTTAAAAATAAGGTTCTGAGTGAGAACATGTTGAAAGCTATCGATGTGATAAAAAGTGCAACATCCCAAAATCCTAGATTTCATAAAATTAATATGGTTTATATGTTCATTTGATATGTCGTATATTTATTGAAATGTATAAATAAATATAAATGTTATTGTAAATTAGTGATCATAATAGTGGATACTCCAAGACGTCGAGTGCCCCATTAATTGAATAATTGTCAAGGTTAAATATGGTGTAATGTTATTATTCAACTTGCTTCCAAATTACTAATTTGGTGATAATTCAATTTGTGTTTACGTGATTTTAATAATCCTATGGTTAAAGTCGCAATAATAATAAATATCATAAATGAGGAAAGATTTCAATTTACAAGAAATTTTTAAGTAATTATTTTAGATGATTGCAATAATTATTTTTATTTTATTAATAGTTGATTATATTTTTGTTAGTTGGAAAAGGTTTACTTTGAATTTATCTTTAATAAATTCATTGTCTCTATTATCTTGGAAAGTAACTGACCACTTAATTCTAAAGGAGAAAAGTTTGATTCAATGCAGAATTCTTACTGTCATAGTAAAATAATAGAAATTATAATTTTATGTATTTTAGATAATTATGGAAAAGTTAGATGAAAGCTTATCATATATGATATCTATAACTTCCAATCTCGCGTTTTTACAGCAACAAATAAAATGATTTCATGCTCTAAATTACTGCAAATATTTATTACCTATTGACCACAAAAATAAACTACACGTTTTTTTTTTTTTTTTAGTAGAAAAGGATTAAGAAAAAAAATCATATATTGTATCTAGGGCTGGGCGTGGGTTGAGTCGATTTTTTTTTTTGTTGACGTAGAAATCAGCAACCGCTACACGTGAGTGTGCACTGGGTAAATATCACTCCATGTGCAGTTATCCACAAACCACACAAGAGAGATAAAACACACTAGGTAAGTCCGATGCAATGGACTCGATCGAGAAAGTGTTGGCATGTGATTCGAATTTGGGACATTCGGCCTCCACGTTCACCTTTTCCACCAACATGGTTTTATTGAATTTGAATAATTTTTAAAGTTTGAGATCACTTGAAAACCTTCGTAGTTTTTTAACCTTCTATATAATAAATTCTTTCTGAAAAATAATGTATAAATAAGTATTTTCTTTGTTACAAATTTTTTGTATTCATTTATTTCATTATCTTGTCCTTAATTTTTAGTTTATCATCAAATAAATTTGCATTTGTATCTAGTATTCATGTCAATCAACCTATGTGAAAAAAAATGGACATTTGTACATTCTAATTCATTCTCTTGTCTCCGATATTATGTCTATTTAGATTTTTCCATTTTAAGTATTATTTTTTTTTTTAAAATTCATGGGGATGGGTTGGGTTGAGTTTTGTTGGATTTTGATTCATAACTCGAACCCCAACCCAACCCGATCTCAAATTTAATTTTTCAACCCAACCCAATCCAATAGAACTTAAAAAACAAACTAAGCCGATCGGTTTGAGTTGGGTTATGTTGGTCGGTTTCGTTTTGCCTAGCACTAATTGTATTCATTAAGGTATTCCATCTTGAAACAAGTTTAATGGAAATTGTTCTTCTATTTTCTCCATACATCCACTTCTCTTCTCCCCTTCATTTTATATGATACTTTAATGTATTCTTATTACAAATCTCAAGGAATTAATAATCTTTTGCCCGGGTGGATTAAAGTTTAAAGTGCTTTAGAGTAAGGGTCCGTATGATTGCATGGTGGAAAATGGGTGGAAAGTTTGTTGTCCGTTTGGTTTCGTTTTTTATGAAAATTGTCCATTAAAATGATAATATTTTCTACTATTATGTATAGAATTTGTTCCAATTATTAAAAATAAAAAAAATTGAAAAATGAATTATCATACCGAATATCATTCGTTTGACTTTGTTTTGCATAGAAATTGTCAATAAAAATGAATTTTTTTTATCATTATGTCTAGAATTTCTTTCAATTGTTAAAAAAAAACCCTGGAAAATATTTTCTCATAGAAAATATTTTTCATTTTCCATGGAAAATCCGGCCAATCAAATGGAGCCTAAATGATATATATATATATATATATATATCATATTTTTTTAGATACCTCTTGTAACTCATAATTGTAACATGCTATATGAATAGAATTAAGCTATATTGATATGAATGTCAAATAGAATGTACATGTAGTGCATGATTGATACGAATATATATGTTAATAGTCCTTTCATATTGACTATACTTAAGAATTGAAATTTTCCACGGAATTGGTTTTAAAGATAATATAAAATATGATTATGAGCCTTCACGTTATAAATATCAATTCTGTGTCTTAGAAATATAAATTTAAATTCTCACAATCTTTTTTATACCGTGACATATATTGATTTTAAAGTAACATTTGTTTAAATATCTAAAAATTGTTGAATGCTTAAATATTCTTTCAACTCAAGATTTTCTTATGTTGTGTATATTGGTTTATAAATAGAGTAATGCTATGGGTGTATAAAGGTTGACATAATTGACAAATAGGGGTCAATTATGTCAAATGTTATGTTCCTTATAAATATGAGTATGATTTTTATTGAATTATATGAGAAATTCTCCATTCACGTAAAATTAGAATAAGTTTTAAAAAATATTATTTAAATCATAGTTAAAAAAAGGGAGTTTTCTTAAACTCATTTCCTATTCAGGATAAAAATATATACTGCAGGTACTTTAATGTCTTCTGTATCAACTTTCGCTTTTTAAATTACTATAGATTATTTATTTAGAGTCCTATTTATTAACTAAAGTCAATCTTGTATATACTATTAATAGTTTTGTATCTAGTACGTTTGAATAATAAAATTATAAAATGTTACATTTCAATATTATGAAAAATCGTATAGCAATGTATATATATTGGCATGATATGAAATTTTGAAAAATAGAAATGATGTATAAGAATAACTGTTGTGCCAAATTTTTACTACGAGCTTTAATTTATTTAGCACCGATTGTCCATGACAATACCTCACAAAGAACATAATTTTAATATATTCACAAAAATATGTTAAATAATTTATCATTATATGAATAGTATATTCTATTATTAAATTCATGGTGTGCAGGAAATGAAGTTTCGAGAAATGAATTGTTTCTAAATGATAATGTGACAAGAAATATATTTTTATAAAAGATAGTGGCCCAAATTTTTAGTGATGTATGTCCATGTTATGAAAAGTACAAGTCATGAGAAATAGGGCATGGATGGACCAACGCGTCCTACCAATGATAACATTGAATATTGAATGTTAACTGCCTTGTGGTACTACCGATAGATTGAATCAAATTCCAAATAATAATGGCTCACTACATTCTGATGGGCTTGATTGTAAATCAACTTTAGCTCACAATGTTTATATTAAAGTTTTTTAAAAAGTGAAAGAAAAGTGGATTAATATTCGGAAAAGTCGTTTCTTTTAAAGTAATGCATTTGCATACCGTAAAGCATGCATCATCAACATAGGGTTTGCATACTGGGCATTCCCTGATTCCATGTTATTTCTCTCCATTTGTTAGATGATGAAGTTGAGATTATTTGAGACGATTACTTGTGGTGAGACAAACTTACTATTAACACACTTAAATATTGACTTTGTTTCTAAATTACGTTTACATTTAATTTAATCATCTAATGTTTTTTATTAAGTACAAAAGTTTTAAGCAAATTATGTTCATAAATGATATCATTAATGTATATATTATGTTAAAGAAAAATGTAATCGTTTTTCGCATTTATGATTTTAAGATATATTAAATGATAACACGTCCAAATGGTATCTAAATTTGACGTGTTACAATTTGGTATCAAAGTTAAGAGTTTTAAAATCAATTATGTAGATTTTATCTTTCTTTAAAAAAATAATACAACACTAAGTTACAAGAAGTTCTCCCGCAATAGTTTGGTACGCTTTTTATTTTATTTGGTTTATTTGTTATAGTTATGTCATATATAAATGTTTTTATTTGAAATAAAAGGTTATTATATGATAATGTCAGAATTGGAAAATATGTGGTAAGGGATTTTCCAAATTTGTAATATTCATAAGTAAAGTGACAATGAGTCACAAGCTTAATACTCCCTCCGTCCCAATCATATAGGCTGAGTTTCCTTTTTTTCTTGTTCCAAATATATGGGCATGTTTCTTAATATAGAATTTTTGTTGTGTACCTTTACCAATATACCCTTATTAAATTTTCCCCACTTAATATGCCAACTTCTTGAACATCCAAATACACACATTTCCCACTTCTTAGAAATATGGAACAACTCTCATTTCTTCTTCTTCTTCAAATTCTTTATTAATTCTAACTATAATTTAGTTTTACGTACTGAAAATTAAATAGGGGTAAATTAGGAAAGATTTTGGCAAAAATTAATTTTTCAATAACATTAAAGAAACTTTCTTAATCAGTGTGAAAAATGAAGAAGCCTATATAATTGGAACAGAGTGAGTACATTTTAAAGAAGATTTTATTATATTTCACCATGACCACAGCTACTCGTTCCAGCACTTCTAAAGAAATATATAAGAGCCGGACAACATAACTAGGACAATAGGAACCCTATGAAAATAGAGCAACATATCCATTTATTAGTCCAACATTTACCAAAAATATTGGAAAAACTACTTCCACACATGAATGCACAAAATAATTTGTTAACACCCTCCGAAGATGTAAGGAACTCAAATGGTATATATGGAGATTTCTCAATAATTGTAGATGAGAAATAGTTATTATCATATCTTGTAATGTTGGATGTTTATCACTTTGATTTCACATTAGGGATGAACAACCATCGAGGTATCATGTTGCGATTGAATGTAATAAAAGAAAGTATCGTTTCAAACCCGAACTACACCCAAATTCTTTTTGCTTTTTGGGGACAACATTCAAGCATGCATTCCTATAATTATAGCCATGAATACTTGCCAACTGGTAGAATGGGCTGCATGGCTTATTTTGTTCACTAATAAAGGTCTTGAATTAGTAATATCTTATTATTTTGGAAGAATGTATTCTGGAATAGTAGATTGATGAAAAATGTGTGGTTGAAAAAGAAGGAAAAGTTATTGATGTGATGGAAAATATTATTTTATTAAAAAATATGTGGTTGAAAATAAGTAGAAGAATGAAAATGAAAATGAAAATTTTAATGTGTACCAAACAGGGGCTTAAAAAAATCCCCCAACAAATCAAGTATATTGAAATGTATTTGTTAACTCAAAAAACTCGCACCGCGAACCGTAATAAAATATCTGCGAGACGTGTTGAGAATGTGCAAGGTGAGCGAAAATCCAAGAAGTCTGTAAAAGACAAAGCGTACTACTCTCATATCCAAGTTGGCTATAGGCTGTTAAAACATATGTAAAGTGTCACATTTGTAACTAAATTAGTTATAAATCAACCAACAAGGAGCTGCCATGTCATTTTATCAAAAGGTAATCCAAGAGGAATGAAAATCCAAAAGGATAAGACAAAGCAAACTACTCTCCTATCCAGACTAGCTATAGGCTATCAACACATTCACAAAGCTTGACATTTGTAACTAAATTAGTTATAAATCAACAAAAAAGGAGCTATCATCTCTCATTCTATCAAAAGGACCAAAATACCCCAAAACTTGGAGAAATATTTATAAATATCCCCTCATTCGAAGAACAATGCATGCAATACAAATATCTCTCCTTTAAATAGTCACTTCTTGCTCCTATTTAATCATCCAAATTAGTGAGTTTAGAAAGTAAAAATAGTAATTAGGTGAGTAGGATTTGTTGATCCGATTTATATCATCAACAAATTGACGCTGTCTGTGAGAATCTTTAACAAAGTAAACCACAAAAAATTCGTTGTTCTTAGTGTTTAGCATCTAGTAGAAATGCACCATGTGAAGGAAAATCTAGAGAAAAATTATCACCAAAAACTATGATCAAAGGATATGGTAGTGATGAGCCCTTATATTGTGACGCTAACCTAAGACGGCAGCGAAAAGAAACACCGCTAAAATAGTAAACAAGCATTTTCCCTGTTCAATGCTGCCGCTTGAGAAAAAGGCATCTATTACCAACACATTATAGGAAATGGTAGAAAGTCTAAAGATGCTAACCATAGAGAATGCATCAATACGAGCAAAAATTGACAACTCGAGAGAAAAGATGATTCCGAAATAAATGGAAGAAATCAAGCTGCCATCCCTTCCACAAGAAAAACAACAATGTGCATGTTTCAAAAACTGATGAAACTTGATGGCAGTTTTCCCTTGTGTTACGAGGGTTGCTCCTTGTGAACCTGGCGGTCTCCCGACACTTACTCGTATCATGGCCATTAAAACGCTGGAATGCACAATAAGGCCGTGGCTCCTCTTGGGGCCATTTCTATTTCTTCCACCTTTCTCCCTATTTCTAGTGATAGAGGGTCTCTCAGGAGCTCCAGCTGCAACATTGTCACCAGGTTCAACATTTTCGTAAGCTAACATCCGTACGACATTCAAAGTAGCTATAGCCAACATCCGTACGACATTCAAAGTAGCTATAGCTTGAGTCCACTACTGTCTAACGATTTGTGAGATAGGCCCTCTACCGATCTGCCTCTAGGGTGGGAGAAGTCTATGTGCCGCTCTATTCCGATGATGAATCATCTCTTCATTGTAAGTAGAGCATTTTTTACTTCGAACATCTCTCCAAAATAACGCATTAATATTCAGTCCTCCTTTTAGGGCAAAGAGAACTTCTTTGTCCGTGACTTGCTCGCAATAGGTTATTTCATTTGTAAAACGAGCGAGGTAACTTTTTAGAGTCTCTCCTATACTGCTTGCCTCATATCCTAGAGGCGCTGGATTGGCAACTCTCTTTCCTTTCTTGATAAGTATTAGTTCAAAAATGTTTTCTTGAGATCTAGCCAGCTCCTAATGCTAAGAAGTACCAACCAACTATACCACACTTCGACCACACCACCAAGTGTTAAGTGGAAGGCCCCTGCATTTCAGAGCAAGTGAAATGCATCGAAGACTCAATTGCATTTTGTACTTGTTGAGGTGTTTCTCTGGGTCACATTTTTCCTCATATTTAAGAATTTGGGGGGAACAAAGTTCTGTGGCATGGGAAAGTTGTGAAGTTTCTTAGAGAATGAGTGGTTGTCATTATCATCATCATCAAGCTCATAGGATCGACACGACTCGTCAGAATCGTTCCCATCTGCTAAAGAACGAGGTGGTTGTAATGATGTTCCACATCAGTTCTTCCAAATCCACCAGGTTCCATCTCTCTCACCTATTTCTAGGCGAAGTAGCACGAAGTTCTTGGGTTTGCATCTGTTCTTGTGGGCGAACTATTTGATGGGTGGATTGATCCATATTTCTAGATATTTGTCCGATCCGATCAAACACGCTTGCAGACCTCTGAGACTGCTCTTCATAATCCGGGGGAAAGTTATCTCCTCCACTTGGGCATCAATTGGGGGAGAGTGTAATTGGAAGTGTTGACTTCTACTTTTCTTTCAACCGGAGCCTCTCTTTGTAGACTCGAATGGGTTCTCCGACTCGGCTCCATTTCAGCTTGTTGGTCACGAGCTGATCGCGAAGGATTTAATGGGCTTGGAATCCTCCTTGATTTTGTACTTGCATGGCTGCGTTTAGGACTGCAATGTCCTCATGTTAGTAGCTATGCGAGCCACTTCGACAGTCAATTGTGCCGCAGTTCTTCTACCCCTGTAATATCGATGATGGGGCCGTTGGTGTGACATTTTTTCAGATGATCTCTTCTTTAGAGATCTCTCTTACTCTCCTTAGATTCACTTCTTCGTTGCTAGAACTCATTAGTTCGAAGTTGCAAATTCTCTTCTTCCAAATAATGAAAACTTAGTTTATAGCTTCCACTTGTTCTTTCTTCAAGAACAAATCCCTTTTTCAAGGGAGAATATCAACCAAATATTCCGATAAGCTTTTCCTTTCGTGGGGATATGCGTGGTTACAATAAGTTTTCCACGGACAGCGGCAATTTGTTGACCTTCCAACATGTGGCAAACAAGACAAGTCTCCACATAGGTTCCTCCCTACATACGAGAACACAGCGTTAGTCACTCACGCCCTTTTCCGGTGGAGGTGGAAGTGACCGCCTCCGACGATCAAGTTAGTGATTTCATAACCGGAAAGCGATGTTCGGCGGTGAGGTGATCACCGAAACGTGGTTGCTTTTATGTGTAAGTATGTGATATTCAGAGTTGAAAATTGTTTCTAAGGCTAAAAACCAGAGAGAAAAAAGTTCTCCTCATCTACCTTAATGAGGGAATATTTATACTAAGAGGAAGTGGAAGGAGAACCGTTGGATGTAGGGACACGTGGCTTCGGATCCCGGGCAGATCATACCTTCATAAGTGTTAATCAGTCCATCCATAGCTGGCAGGTATTCAATGTTTCCTGACATATCAATGTGAATTGATCGTTTGGAGTCGCCATACGTCCCATTAGCCAGGCTAAGGATTTGATTTTGGGAAGATCTTGGCAGACATGGAGAAGTGAATATGGGGTGTGGCAAATGTGGAGTGCGGGCCTTTACATCCACCGATGTGGCGGATGAGTTCGAATCGTGTACGAGGTGAGCAACAGAATTTAGGTTCGAGTATTAGATTCAGTTCGTCCAATATAAACTCGATTCTACCTGGCAGTTTGCCCTGATATAGATTCAGTTTGTTCGCCACGTTGTCGCACGAACTCAATTCATGCACACATGGTGGACAGACTGGAAGGATGAAGTGGAGGGCCTCTAAAGGCCCGTAACAGATACCAAATAGGGAACAATATATAAATAAGGTATTAAATATCACTATTTCAAAAATAAGAAAACAAGTTTCAAATTTCAAAAATCAGGTTTTTTTTTTTATTTATTTATTTATGAAATAATAAATTATGAAATATTTAATTATAATATAATATAATTAACCCACCCACTCCACCACCCCCTACCGCTCCGGGGACTATTTTGGCGACTGTTCCGATTTCGGCCACTGGTCCGATTCCGACGACCGGTCCGACGACTATTCCGATGACCCTTCTACCGCCGTTTTATTCTGGCGACTACTCAGATTTCGACAATTGTTCCAACTCTGGCAATATTCGGACGATGGATCCCCCACCCCACCCCTACCTTGCAAAACATTTTCAAAAATTAAAAATATCAAGTCACTGATGTATCGTTATCCGTGACTAATTGTGACCAAATTTGTATTAAGTGTGACTGTCTGTGATCAAGTCAATCTTAATTGTGGCACGGTATGTGATCAAGTCACAATCGGTCACAATTAGTACGTACTTGGTCACAGCCAGTCACAATAAACACATATTTGGTCACAAATAGTCACTACAAACAAATTCGCTTACACCACGAACAAGCACCTTCAACTCAAATTTACAGTACAAAAATGATGATGGGAAAGCGAACAAAATGTGTGACAATGAAGAAGCAATTAATGAGAATGAATTCATGTAGAAGTAACTTTTCTGTTGAAATTATTCAATGAGAACAAGAAATTAAGCATAACAACATTGTAAGAGTAATAATTAATCCAAGAAACTAATTTCTTTAATAGGAATAAGTAATCAAGAATTTTTGTGGATCCATGAATCGAAAAGATTTTTGTTGAGGCTCACGTCAAGCAAAGGGTTCATTGAGAGAATCTAGAAGCTAAAGAAGCCTGTTCCCAGCAGCAGCCAATTCGTCTTCCATATTTTTATTTAGAGGCTGAAGAACGCTGCTGTAACGATAATGATCAACAACGATGAGCAGTCAGTGCCGCCACCATCATCACGAGCATCCATCCATCAAAAGATTGGCATCACCGGCACCAACTAGGAACTACCATACCACCACCCTCTCCCCAATCCAACAACCTAAAAAAATCCCCAACCCTACAATCATCGTCGCCGCCGCTGTCATCTCCTTCACAGCCGCCACCACAACTACCCTCTCCTCTATCTTACGTCTCAGCCACACCATAACCACCAACCCCACTAAAAATCCCCAAACCACCACCACAATAACCACGATGCCGCACCGCCACCACCAAACTGCCACCGTCGCACAACGCATCACCACATCTACAGACAACACCACCGCACAAATAATAACAAATTAAAATCATCCTAAAATACCAAATACGTTGACTAAGAAAGGAGGAAGAAGAAACCACCCCCAAAACCACGGCTAGCGTCGTTGCAGTGACTATTTGAACACCGACGAGGTGAATGTCTTGGTAGGTTTTGGATTTGAAATTATAGAGATGACAGTGAAGAGAGAAATGAGGAGATGAGATAACTGCCACCGTTGCTGCCATCCGCGGCTTTCCCATAGTCTACCGTCGCCACCACAGATAACATCAACTCCACACCACACCCACTGCTCAAATCTTCTTACTCTAGATAACAACGCCGACGCTGCTCGTGTCTTGCAGTCTCGTCGGTGCTGTAGAGAGAGGAGGGAGGGAGGAAAATAATAGGGTTTGGGGATAGGGGTGGGTATATAGATTAATTTAGTTTTAAAATATTATCATTAATATTTTAATGTTAATTAGATCAGATTTTTGTAAAAATAAACTTTTAATCTGATTTTTGAAATGTTAAGTTGAAAATTCTGGTTCCATGTAATTTCCTCTATCAAAATGCAGCGAGCCCATGATATAGATATATAAATTACAAATTAACTTTTCTGACAAAAGATGCATGTATACCAAAAAATATGACCTATATAAACTAATAAAATGAGTGGATATTTCGCAAATAAGTATACTTTTCGATTTATGTGAACTTTTTGAAAACTCTTACTTATACTCTTACAACTTTATGAAAGCCTGAAATCTAATAATACTTTAAAAACTCAAGTGTTAGGCAAATTATTGTCAAACGACCTCCCGGGCTATGATGTTAATTCATTGTTTATTCAGTCGGCATCGACCAATGACTAAAGTGAATATCGACACTCCAAATGTAATGACCTAAACCTACAACCTATTTGTGTCATTTGAAGTAGTCTAATTTAATTAGAGCCATTCATGGCTCGACCTATTATTTCATGGATGACTTTTGGTATTTGGCCGACTTATGTTTTTGGGCCTAATCACTATTTACCCTAATAGCCCACCCATTCATATAAAGGTTGGTCCTGCTGCTTTGTGGCTGTAATGTTAATTGCTTACCCCCATTTTATTTGAGAGACACCGTTTCACGGGACTTCTTTCTTCTTAGCATAGCTTTGGACACCGTGGGGTAACAGTCTGCTCCGCTATACTACCTTTCCGCCTTCTCTCGATCGTTTCGGGATGAAATAAAATTTGATTACAATTTGTAGAAAATTGGCAACATAAATTGAAATGCGTTGAAAGTAAATTGATCATTGATTGCTTGAAAGGTAGAAATTACAATTGATAAAAGCAGGAAATTACAATGGCTAGTGTATGAGACAAACACTAGAAAGCATGAAAGATGTTTGAAAGACTAATACCCCATATAATAGCATTTGGAACAAAAATCTAAATGATAGGAGTAGACGTTTAAATGACGAAAAATTATACTAAATGTTTTCCAATATCGAGCTTTTTGTAATTTAAATAAACTATTTATAATGGACGGGAAATTACAACTCAAACTTGAATTAATATATACAATGTGCGATCGAAGTTGGGCAAACTATGGCTACGATAGGGTCAAGGGCTTAAGTAAAGCTGTGGTCCTTGACATTCTCAAGATAGCGTTATGACATGCACTGATGTGGCATGTGTACTTGTTAACAATAATATAATGCAATGATACCAAGATAATCGTATCACAATACTAGCAATAATAATGTAATGAAACCAAGATACTCGTATCACAATACTCACAACCAAGGTATGTAACATTAACCCTAGCCAAACCCCCTTTCATGTCTCTTACACTCATTATATTTTGTCCGGTCATTGACTTGATCGTCAGAGCACAAACAATTTTCAAACCTTTTTCTCGACCAATGAATTTTGCCTCCTAATGGGATGTCCTAATGTGCAGGTAATGTCTACGTGGAGGGGATGTGGCCGAAGGATCTTGCTACATGTATATAAAGATTTACATAAGAGATTACATAATGCCACATGACACTCTACCATTTGCCAATTTAAAATACGACCAACTTTTTCATTCAATATTTTCCCTCCACATCATATTATGTAATTCTTTATATACAATTTTTATGTACAAGCAGCATAATCATGTGGTCGAGATTCTGTTGGCACATTTTTCAAGGTCAAAATTAATAATGTAAGTCTCGTGATGGTTTTGGTGTTGCAACTGCATTATGTCGCCGCTAATGGTCGGTTGTTGCCATAGGCCACCTATTTTTGACTCCTTTTTATTCAAAATTAATTTTCTTCTTCAAAATATTTTTTGAAGATGAGAATTAGTTTTCTATAAAATATTAAAACGTGATATAATAACAATCAACAATTGATTGTTCAAGATTCAAAACAATTCCTTTTATAATTAGGGTGTGACTCGAATTCTATTTGAAGTCAACTAGGAAATTCTAGTTGAAGTTCTAGTGGGAATTTAATTTGGAAGTTTAATTGGGAGTTGATGATTTGTGTTGGATTTGAGAAAGACTTGAAGGAATCTAATTTGCAATAGAAAAGGAAGAAATCGTACAAGCGGAAGAAGTATCGCATCGACGCTTGCTACGTGATAATCATCCTGCTTGAGCACTCAGAACAGCAATTCTAGCGCTCGCTGTTCGTGATGAGGCCACTCGAGTGGCCAGCCACAGCTCGACGTCTACCAAACTACTACTCGAGCGGCAGTCTTATCCATGTTGTAATGCTCTGACCCACATGGATTGAAATGTCACTAAATTAACTTTACTTTACCTGTAGACCGAAGATTTAATAAAATAATTAACTATACTTTTAGTAGAAAGCATAAAAATTTAACTTAAAAATTTAATTTGAGAATTAATTAATTCTAAATAACATCATTCCGTAATAAGGGATCATCTTATAATTTCTTAGAAATAAAGTCACATTATTGATGTGAAATTCTAGGAAGAAAATGAAAAATAAATGTTGTTGTGTTTGTTTTATATCTCAACGGAAATTTTAAAAAAATAAATTTGTTTGCATAGCTATTGATCCTGAAACTTCATGATATTTTATAATAAAGTAGGAAATACTTTATATTATGACATATCCAAAAATCAGCTTCCATTGGCAATATAGGAGGAATTAAAATATTTTTCGAAACCCTGCAGCGACTCGGTTTAGAAGGTAACTCAGCGCATTTTACTCAAAATGACATAAAATTTTACACCCATCGAATCGACATGATTTCAATTTTATCCAGTAGCTAACCCATGAGACTATCAAACTCCATTTGGGTTTGGTCCAAAAATTTCAACTAATGATTGAGTTATGAATTTTTGAAGCCAAGGGCAAAAGTCGAAAACAACAACACTACCCAGTGCAGTTTACATTAAAGGAAATATAAAATTTCACACACATTGTGATATGATCCGGGATGCGTCACAATTTATCAAGATTTTGATGATTGTTGGAAAGAGGGAAGGGCCAAGTTTGAGATTTCAAAGAGTTGATAAAGCTGGTCATTTATATATTCGAGCAACGGAGTCTATAATATTGAAGATAACAAGCCAATTGTCAAGTAACATGTTGGGGAGGGAAGCCGGAACGGGTTGGAAAGCACTCGAATTTTCAGTCTTAGTTTGAGACCCATTTTTGGTATAGAATATGTTCGAATTTGAATATTTGTATTTCTAGCAGATCTGTATCCCTTGAAGTAAGCTTTTCAACGTAATTTGAATCACACCTCAATCGGATATCGGGAGAGGAAGATATGACCAAAATACTGAAAGCTGTCCGGATCCGAGAAAACTATTTTGACGCGAATTTTCTTGTTAGACTAGAATTCTATTTTATTTCCAATTTTACAATATTTTGTAAACTAATGACTTTTTTACTAGGTTTCCTAGCATTAGTATAAATAGAAGATTTATTTCGTTGTAAAACCAAGACTTTTGATAATGAATTAACGAGATTTTTCTCTCATTTAGCTCTTGAATGAACTATCTAACTTATTAAATATATTTTTATATTTTGTGGCGTTCAACTCTTAGAACTTATCAAAGGATTAGGCACCATTTGTGCTATCCCAGCATTTTAGATTAATTCTGCGATTTACACGCTGATCTCGTACCCAGGTTCGCGTCACCTCGGATTGACATGATTCCAAGTTTATTCAGTAGCTAACCTATGAGGCTATCAAACACCATTGATTGTCGAAAAATTCAGAGTAACGATAGAGCTATGAATTTTTTAATTTCAGAGCAGAAGCTGAAAATTTAGAAAAACGGAAACACTAAGGAGGTGTTTGACACTCATTTTAGTAGAAAAATGTGTTTTTGAATAGTGATTGATGAAAGAATGTGTGGTTAAAAAGTAAGTTAATTTCTATAACACATAACTACTTTTAAACATAACTTATTGATAAAAATGTTCTTAGATTACTCCACATATGATGTTTAAAGAAATCAAATAATAAAAAAAGACATAAATGTTGCATAATCGAATTAAAAACGTTAAGTCATTGGCAGATACACAGCATGTTGCATCGTCCTCTACCATCATCCACGCCTTAAGCATATCAAATCAACCTGTAAGAGGGGAATTAATCCATGAGTTTGAAACTCAAGAGATGTTATCGGTGTATTTCGTTATCAAATTAGAAAATTGGAAATGTAGATTCCTACAGTCGCACGTAGAGGGATTTTCGACAAAATTCGATTCCTATAGCATTATCATAACATGTAGAGTCGGAGAATGATCATTCAAATTATAGTAGTACTGAAACACTGTACCCGAAGGTACCAATTCATTCAAACTTTTAATGAAAAAATCATAATTTGAAAACGAAATATACACTTGCACCACTACATACCTTCATTTAAAAGTTTTTGAAAGTATAGAGTTGGATGATGGTTGTTGCTTCCCAATGGCACGAGAACTTTTAAAAATCTGCTCCTCTCTTATATGTTTTTTCCTTTCTTTTGAAAACATTTTTCCTTGATCAAAGTGTGCACTTTCTCCTTCACTCTCTTGATATTCTTTTAAATTTTACTTAACATAAAGATATTTTTTTGAGAGAAAATAAGAGTAATTTCGGATTTGAGGGGAGGTGTAGCTATGTCAACGAGCAGAGCGAGTCGAAAAAACTCGGGCTCGGCTCGATCTGTTTTAGGTCCAAGCCGAGCAAAGCCCGGTCAAAAAATGAGACTCGGCCCAGGTTTTTGCACCGAGCCTTAGCGGGCCAAACAGCTCGGGTTTTTTGAGAAAAAAATTTAAATGGTTGTAGCTTGTTGCCTTTAAATGGCTGTAGCTTGCTAAAATAGCTGCATGCCCTTCAGAGGCAGCTCTATAAAAAACTTTTTTTTTGGTGGGCTCGGTCGGGCAATGGGTCGGCCAGGGCCTTGGCTCGGTTACACTAAGCCTGAGTCGGGCCCGGCTCAGGCTTTTTCTGAACCGAGCCCAAGCCGTCCGAGCTTTTTTGCCATCCCTAGGGAGGTGTAGTTAAAAAATGATTTCTCTCTTTTTATAACCTCCATTTTCAGTGAAATACTAAATGGGAGAGTCATAGTATCATTAATATTGTTAAATTGAGTCTTTAACTAGGAATTTAAAAAGTTTTAAACCCATAAAAAATAATTCTTAAAAAAAGTTTTATAAAACAATTACATAATAAAAAAATTAAGAGAATGAAATTATTCATATGATTGTAACTTATCTCTATGAATGCTCACTAATAAAACAATTATTCCTGATAAGTGTTTTTTTGTACACTTATTTAATACTTAAATATACTTATTATTGATAAAAATGAGCGAATTTCTATTCACAATTATGTAATTATTGCATTTATAGGTAAAAATCACAAAAAGGAAAAAGAACAAGACAAAATGAGAAAAATGGACTAAAAGTATGCAAAATTGTGAATTTGGGGACCAATGTGAACATATCATAAAGTTGAAGGATCTTGGATGCAATTTATGAAATGCATAATTGATATGAACATCAAATTTTGAGGACCAGATTGTATAAGTTAAAAGCTGAGGATGTGCAATAATCTCAGGACTTGGGCTGCAATTTTTGGAAATTTGTTTGAAAATTTAAAAACCCTAAAATAGTTTCTTTCCTTACATGCAGCGGCATCTTCTTCTTTCCCTTTCATTCTTCTTTTCTTTTTTCTTTTTCTCTCTTTTCTTTTCTTTTTCATTTGAATTTCTTGCAATATTAGGAGCAAAATCAATAGCACAAGAAGAATGCACTCAAGAACTTGGAAAAATATTTGGGAAAATCAAGGCCAAGCTTCAAAAAGGGGTTTTATCTATAACTTTGTATTTTTCAATTATTTTGCCATATTTTTGTAATGTATTGTTATAAATATTCTCCTTTTTATCATTCGTATAAAATAGGCTAAGTATTTTTGTTGGGATTTATGGTTGAAGGTTAACCTAGCTTTAATTAATTTTAATATTTGTCTTTTAATCTTAAAATGCTTATTTTCATGTGTATTTATTATTGGGCTTATTAGCACAAAACGTCCCTACGTTTGACAGTTAGTGTGCAAAGCATCCCAACGTTTCATTTTTTTTTGCATTTTCGCCCCTATTTCAACGTTTCAGTGTGAAAAACATCATTTTCACTATTTTTCAATGTAAAATGACCAATATATCCTCAAATCTAAATAAAACAGAGAAAATGAAATGAAAAATAAAAAATAAATTGTAATTATACTCCCAAACTTTTTAAAAAGTGCAAGTGAGTCCAAAAGTCTTATTAAAATGCTTAAACACAAAACGTCCCTACGTTTGACACTTAATGCGGAAAACGTCCATACGTTTCAAACATGTTTGTATTTGCTCAATAGCACAAAATGTCCCTACGTTTGACACTTTTTACGTAAAACGTCCTTACGTTTCATTTCTTTTTACATTTTTGTCCTTATTTTAACGTTTTATTGCGGAAAAACGTCATTTTCACTATTTTTCAATGTAAAATAACCAATATACCCTCATATTTAAATAAAACAAAAAAGGAAAATAAAAATAAAAATAAATTACAAATCATCAGTCTTCTTCTCCTCCCTTATCTTTATCCTCTCTCCACGACCTAAACCAACAGACCCCACCACCATTCAAACCATCTCACCTCCCTCTACAATCCTGGGGTTGATAATTGTGGCCAGCATTAACGGTTTGAATGGTGAGGTCTGGTGGTTTGGGCTCACCACCTCAAACCACCAACTGCTCAAAACCACCAACCAGTACAGTCTACTACCAACTCAAGCCACTGCAATCCAATTGCAATCAAACCACCAATGCCCCAAACCAGCTTCAAACCACCAATCCAATCACCCAAAGTCCGACCGATTCGAATGGTCCAGCCATCCATCCCACATTTCAGTCACCATTTTCATCCCCAAGTATCAACACCAATCTACAAAGCCACCACGCCACCACCACCTACCCAAACCCGAAACCAACCACCCCCAAATCCACCACAAATCGTAGCCCAACCACCACCACTCATCCCCAACCATCGCCCCAAAAACCCACAAGCTCACGCCAGCAACCATCGCCCCAAAACCCCTAATCAATCGAACCACCAATCACCAAAATCGAGCCCAAGCCTTGCCTCTTTTTTTGGACAAAAACAAAAAAAAAAAAAGAAAAGAGAAATAAAATCCCCAAAGCCTCCAGCGGCGCCACCAAGACGGTGGCACTGACGTGGTCTCGCTGGCTATCGAGATAGAGGAAGGGGCAGAACCCCTTCCCCGTCAGTAGAGTCCTCTCTCTTTCTCTAGTTCGAAAATGAGAGAGTGAGTGAGTGAGATTTCATCTTAATTATTTTTATTTTTTTAGAAATTACCTTTTAGCCCCCCAAGTTTTAAGTGTTTTAATTGTAACTCTTAACATTTTATTTTTAGTTTTAATGAATTTCAATTTAGTCCCTACTTTAGAAAGTTCAATTTCAGCATTAATCCTTTTATGTAAAGTTTCATAAAATGTTCAATTAAGCCCCTAATTTATAAAAGGTTTAATTTTGAAGCCCTTTTATTTTTTATTTTCAGCTTTAAGAGATTTACAGTTTAGTCTCTAACTTCTAAAAATTATTATTTCAGCTTTTCATTTTATTTTCACCTTTAATAGATTTACAGTTTAGTCCTTAACTTCTAAAATTTATTATTTCCGCCTTTAGTTTTTATTTTCAGTTTTAATAGATTTACAATTTAGTCCCTAACTTCTAAAAGTTACTATTTCAGCCCTTAAACTTTTATTTTCACTTTTAATAAATTTTCAATTAAACCCCTAAACTTTATTTTATCATTTTAAGTTATTTATTTAATTTTCACTAATTTTCAAGTGAGTCCCTAAACTTTATTTTATCACGTTAAAACTTTAAAGTTTCGAAATACTAATTCAAAACTTATTTTCTATTTTGGCTAGACGAAACGTACGGACGATTAAGAGTTTGAAATTACTTTCCGCTCCATTTTACACGTAACTCGAGATTATTGAGGTAGACTCGCCTCCATTAATTAGTTTAAATTATAATTGCATGTCTTATGTGAATTTATGTGATTTATATGTTTTAATGCATGCGAATGTCATATGAGATATATGATATTGTTATGTTTGCCATAACTTGTATGCTTTAATGCATGAGAAGAGACGAGTATCTCTTATGAGATAAGATGAAAATGTTATACATAACTTATGTGCTTAAATGCATGAGACGACTACCCACACCCTATGATTTTCAAGAAAATGAGCATATGATGATGATGACACGTTATATATATTGCATAAGTATGTGTTCAATTATTCTGTAAATTAATTATCGGCGATGAGTCTGAGTATTTATTCGAAATACTCATTTCGCTATTTTAACAATATTTACAGATTTCGGAAATGGTCGAATGTGATGGGCAGTGGTGGCATGAATTGAAAGTCGTAGTTATTTACTTACAAAATTTCTGCATTTTGAACACTATTAACGTACTTTATTATTTCGTTTATTTCAAAAACTTGAGATTTAAATTTTAAAATGATTATTCTAAGTTATTTAAATGAGTTTTTGTTGACGACGATAATTATCGTTATGAATGTGATGTGATTCTAAAAAATTAGGTTATTTCCGCAAAGTTTGATTATTAAAATTAGGGCAAAAGACGATGACGTGGCAATCCGGGTTAACGGAACTCGGGGCACTACAGTATTCTTCAACTCCGACCTTTTACGAGTTCCTAAATGTATTGTACCAAACTGAATGCCCACCATGGTATTGAACATGTGCTGATTGACTCTTTTAGATTCTGCACGACCTTGCAAGATGTATAATTGAGACATTTTCTGTCCCTCCAATACAAATTAGGCACCCTTACAAATCTTCAAAACTCCACCTCCACCAAAGAACTCATAACCCTTTAAATAAAGGATAGACAATGAGATGAGATTCTTCTTCATATCCGAAACATGTCAAACCTGGCCAAGTGTTCTAATTGTCTTATCCAATAGCTTTAATTTGACCGTACCAATTTTAACAATCCGACAAGATATGTTGTCTCTCGTAACCAAGACACGTTTAAAACGGTTTCATGTGTAAACAAATCCTTATTATGATACATATGAAACATACATGCTGAATCCAGAATCCAATCCTCCTCTGGTTTAGACTTGATGTCAGAAATAATCAAGAGAGATCCCTCACTTACAATGTTCTCTACAAGGTCTGCTTCAACTGAAGTCTTTGATTGCATCCCATATCGACTTGTAGCCAACATTTCTTTATTCTGCAATTTGTAGCAATCCTTCTTTAAGTGCCTCTTCTTCTTGCAGAAGTTACAAATATGGTTACTGAACTTAGACTTCGATCTGCCCCTCTTAGAACCACTATGAGCAACAAGGCCTTCTCCATGTCTGACCTCTGAAACCAGATGTTCATCTTCTCTTTTGAAAACAAAGCCTCATACAAGATCGTGTCTCTAAATGAAGAAAATGAAGCGAGCAACAAATACAATAGGATCAAGGAAAAATCTTCTTTATCATACTTTACTTTCTAAGTTTCCAAATCAATTATAATCTCTTTAAATACAACTAGGTGATCTTCCAATAATCCTCCTACTGTCATTTGATGAGAGTCACTGCTTGAGATGCCATTTGCTTGTCGAACTTTTAGTCCTGCACAATTGCTCCAACTTCAACCATAAAGCAGCTGTTGAACCCTCCTTCAAAACGCCATGAGGAATGGTATTCGATAGATGAAGATAAATGTGAGAAACTACCTTCTTATCCTTCTGTAATTTCTCCTCCGTGGTCAAAGTTACGGTCATCTTGTCATTTCCCAACAACGCATCATCCAAACTCAGCTGTGCAAGTAATGCACACATCTTAACCTGCCATAGCAAAAAATTAGTGTTTCGATCCAAAAGAGGAATGTCATACTTCATGGAAGCCATCACGAACAAATCAAACTTTGCGCTCTGCGAAACTGCTGAACCTATGTTGTGAGACCACTTATTATGTTTATTATGCCAAGAATCTCTGAAACCACTTGTTGTTGTGTTAATACCTAAAATATCTGATATCAATTGTTGAGAATTCAATGATCACGTATTACTCAATAACCACTTGATATAAAATCAACCACCAGATTGAGATGTTGAAGTTATATTGCACAATAATGAAGTATTTGATCACAAACAAAAGAATAAAAGAAGACAAAAAAAAATATGGCAGAAAAATTAGAAGATTTTATTGCACTAATAATAATGGAGAAATATACAATTGATCTTAAAGTTCTAGTAATATCTTTTCTCACACTATAGAATTGTATAGAATAGCCTAATATTTATAGGGAACATGTAGTGGATGTCCAAACCCTCCTAGTAGAGTTTTTGATAAAGTAGAATACCAAAAAATCAAGTCCAAAACAAATTCCAACTCTCAATGGGTTTTCAAAATAGAATTTCAACTTGATATATGACTCCAATAGCTTTCCAAACTGAATTCTTCTAGACGTGCACTTCAATTACTTCAACAAGGAATTCAAGTCACACTCAAATTCTAACTACACTAGACATGAAACTCACCGAGAGAGTTTGTAAAAACTTAAATATCTTTGTTTTTTCACCCAAATTTTGCCTTAAATTTTTAGATACGTTATAGATAATTGATTTTTACCAAGGTTTAGTATCAAGATTTGATCCAGGCTTTGATACGACTAAAATACTTAGAAACAATTGAAATCATGATTAGACCAACAAAATCAAGCTAATCAAAGAATTCATAGTGCAGAAATTGAAAATAAACACAAAGATTTTTCTGGCAGAGCTCTAGGGGTTCAATGACCATTTCCAACATTTCTTACTGAGTATCCACAAATGGTCGACAGTGCTCTTTGTACTAGAAAAGCCTCAAAACAACAATCAAGTATTCAAATGTACAAATTGTAAAGATAATGTAACAAGAGACTTATCCTTAAAAGTATTAAAAAATCCCTAAAATTACTGTCACCAAGAACACTAATCTCTATTCTTTTCTGAAACAACAAAAACAAAGAACATATTATTTTTGTTAATCTCTCACCAAACAAGATTCCAAAATCAGAAGAAAGAGTAGAAAAGAATCTCGAATGACATTTTCAAGAGAGAAGATGAAGAAGAACACAGAGACTACAAAACGTTTGCTCTCAAAAGTCACAAGCACAAGAACCAAAGTGAAGATGAAGAGTTAAAGCTTCGGAAGAATGCAGAAGAAAATCAAATGGTTCCAATCAGTCTACATGTTAGCATCCACTGCAAGAAGTAATTGAATTGTTGAACATTGAAATCATTTCATGTAGGATTTTCATTCAATAGTCTCTAAGATGAGAGTTCAGTGCTAATATAAGAAAATAAGCACCGATTTGGTTTTAGTCAGAATTATATTTTTAGTAGATTTTGATAAAAGTTGATGAAATTTGTAATTGAAAAGTTGAGAAAAGTTACGAATTTCACGAAATGTGTAGTTGAAAATGACACATCTACAAGTTTAGAGCCCAACCAAGTTTTTAACATTGTTATAGACGTGACTAAAAAGTGAAAATAAAAAAGAATATTATTTAGCACTATCAAATATTACAATATCAGTTTAGGTGACTAAATGGAATTAACTTAGATGCATAATTAAATGAGTCATATAATTTTACCTTTATTAAATCTATCAAACATATCTCATAGTATTATCTAAACTAGTGTTGTAGCATTATATTTCATTATTCAATAGAAAAGTAGTTTAAATTTCTAAATGTTGTTAGGTATATAGATAATTCTAGGCATGATATGAATTATGGAGCAAGATGTTGAAACATACTCAAATCCTTTACGTAAAAGAAGGAAATCGTTGATAATACGTATGTAAAGTAAGATTATTGTATTTTTTTTAAAGATTAAAATTACTTATTGGGGTAATATTTTGAATAATCATCGAACTTTGATCATTATTTCACACTTGTGTTTAATTTGTTATAGACTAAGGGTAATTGGCACAAAACATCCTCATCATTTGCCATCTTGGGATTTTGTATCGTTTCGATTTTGGCATTTGCACTCCCAGGTCAACATATTCTTACACAAAAGGTCATTTCTTCTCCTTTCACCTATTTGTTCCATTAAATAGGCGTGTGCTCTATAGATTGTATGATTTAGAATAAAAATATTAGTCCCCTTAACCATTATCATTTAATTTTAATAAAAATAATAAAAATAAAAGAAAATAAGAGGAAAATAATTTTTTGCTTGTCTTATCTCTTATATTTACTAAGGTGACTTCCTCGCCCAACTCCCTGATCATATATTATAGAAGCTATGCCTCTATTGGGGGATAATTTAACACTAGTTAGTGAAGAGAGATTGTCATTTTTTTCTTTTTTCGTAGAAGGCTGCCCAAGGATTCCATCATAAAATGACTTTTCATTTAAAATACAAAAATTTATATATCTTTGGTATGCCCGAGGCTTCTCACCCAATTTCACTAGCAAAGTGGTACATGAGGAACTTGACCTCCTCTGATGGAATCGTGAGGTTCTCACACGGGGATGGATAATATGTTTCCATTCAATAAAAAACGCTTCCATATAGAATATTTATCCAATTTTTCTAGTGAATAATGGCTTAATTTGAATTGACTAGTGTTTGTTAGGTAATCAATGAAAAATGTGAAAATAGAGAAAAACGAAGAAATAGAGTCAAACGTGATGAGAAAAAAAAAGGACCACGAGTGGAAGGGAATGAAAATTCAGGGACCAATTTGTAACTTGCCCCCATGTTAAAGCAAAGTGTGTGCCCAAACCTGCAAGTCAAGCATGCCTTACTCTCAAGTTCAGCCATCATAAGCCATTTGGCTCCTTAAAGGCGCACGCCTCAATTCCTCAGAATTCAATACATTCTTTGGTAAATAAATAAAAAAAGGTCTCTTAAACATCGTTCGTAGTTTAATTAGAATAAAAACAAACGAACCTTTTTGTGTTACAATTGATTGAGTTTAATAGTAACTAGTATACTAAAATTGAACGTTATTTCTCGTGGGACGAAATATTTATTCACTACGTATTACTTGTCCACAAAGTCATACGCTTGCGAGTTTTGTCCAAACAACAACCTTTCTATTCCCTTCAAGTTCTCTTATCTACTTTAGATTTCTCATTATGTCCTTTTACGCTGTTCCTACTACCATGATCTTTGTCAAGAAATTTCTCATCAGATTCTAATGCTTCTATTTTAATAAGATCAGAATCTATTTGGCTCATTTCTATGCAGATGTAGACAATTTTTTGCCTAAAACAATAAGATCATGGTTATCTTTGTTTTAGTTTCTCATTGACAACGCCAATTTATTAACCTCAAAATGATGATTGAAATAAAAAAAAAAAACAAAAAAATCCCTTCACCTAGCCAGGATTTTCCTTTCATAAACTCCCTATGCAATAGCTTGATAAAGAGAGAGAAGAAATGGCTATTTGAAAGGACGATATTTAGATTTTAACATCACATTATTCTTCTCGAGCATGCCTATTTAGACATTTTTCTTCATGCTTTGGCGATAAATGGGTCTTTTTAGTACATGATATGTGACAATCATTGATTGATTTATTTCTAGCTGATTGTGTTATAAGTTCACTTTTATTCATTCAATCTATTTTATCATGGATTGTGACATAAGATGCATTAGTATAAGATGTACAATTTGATTTGCTCTATGATTATGTCCAAAGAATAATACGGTAGTTGTAGTGTAACTTTGGGGTGTCGTCGATTCCACATGAAGATAGAAAAATGCTCAAAGAATCAAAAAGTGATGAATTATCCTATTCAATATGTAGTAAAATTCAATATTTGAAATGTGAAATTAGAATCAATAACTTAAGGTAGTGAAGCATCGGAATTCCCTCAATTGGATTGGATCGATCATATCAATTATTCATTTTATAACTCAATTAGAGAATTTTCATCCCAACTCTCTAATCGGAGGATTTATCGGGAAAATTAATTTAATCAAATGTAATCCTAGAATCTAGGCTTATGATATATTTGCACAATTTTATTAGAGCAAGATCAAAGATCGACCATAAACATCAAACATAAGGCAGTAATCAATCCGCCAATAAAGTAATATTGAGATTAAAATTCAACAATTATTTCAATCATTTAATAGAAAGAGCACGACTAGATCTATAAAGGACATGATAAAAGTTAAAAAAATCTCAATGGAAAAAGCATGATCGAATCCATGAAAAATATTGTAAATGTTAAACCGATTTAAATGTAAATTAATGAAAAAAAAGAAGTTTAAATACTAGAATTGTTCAACAATAAAAAGAGAAATTACATGAATAAATTGATGCAAAATCTTCGAATCGAACGAGTTCCTTACTTGCTTCACCTTGGTTTTTAGTTCCCTATGGAGATTCTTCTGCCAAAGAGGAGAATAATGGTGTATGGAGACATTCTCTAGTTTTCTGAGACGTTTTAGGGCTTCAAAATCCCGAGAAGAATTATTTCCATAAGATTTTGACGTAAATTAGGAAACTGAGATTTTCTCCCCGACTTGACCTAGCCCAGGCATAAAATTTGGTTCATGTATTTGAAGTTTAGGGTTGGGCAGCAACTGGACGGCTTTTAGTACTTTGGTTATATCTTTCAATACCGATGTCCGGTTGAGACAATTCAAGATGCATTGGAAATTTAACTCAAATGGTTACAATTGTGCTTGAGATACCATCTTCCAATTTGACCATTTTCCATGTCAAAAACTGGACTCAATATGAGGCTGAAAACCGGTGTAAACTTTTCAGCTTGAAAGTTGATATATGATAATGTTTTGGCTATATTTTATCCCTTTGACTCATTTCTTCATCCAATTGACCTCTAATACTCTAGAATCTTCATCACAAGGTTAGAAATAAGTTTAGAATATTTACACTTTAGTCCCTAAACTATCACTTTCCTCCATTTTGGTCATTTTCACTCTTTCTTCTAATTTCCACCGTATTTGTCCATTTGCAGCCTAAACAAAAATACAAGTGTACTTAGAACATTTAGACGCCAATAAATCATGAAAATATAATTATTAGTTGATTAAAAACGTGATAATTGCATAGGGATGGCAATGAAACCTTCTCAACCCGATATCCATGGGCCCGCCCCCGAATGGGGCGGGTATGTGCCTTACCGAGTAAACGGGGCGAGGGACATTACCCCGAAACGAGTACATGGTGGGTACAGAAAACATAGTCCCCACCCCGTTTAAAATTAATTTCAAATTTAAGTTTTTTATCGAACAAAAATAATAAATTTATCATCAGTTTTAAAGGGAACATAAGTTGCTTTTAAAAAATTAGTAAAATGTAAAAAAATTTACTAATTGAAGACATAAAAAATTAAAAGCAAAAATTAAAATAAAAAAAAATAAAAAATGGGGCGATAAATGGGGCAAGGGACTTGCCCCGCCCCGTCTCGACCCGATCCGATCCCACCCCGATTCCGCCCCGTCCCTCTTTAACTAGGTATGGGTATGAGGTAAGGTAATAAAAATACTTGACGGGACGGGGTGGGAATGACCGACTCATCCCATACCCACCCCGTTGCCATCCCTATAATTGCACTAATATCACACCCCCCCCCCAACTTGCTTATTGCTAGTCCATATCAGTTTAATGCAAAATAAAATGATTAAAGATTAGTCAGTATTGCAAGTTAAATTATCAAGTTCTAATTTAACCACAGTTCATACTCTTTTCAAACTTAACACCACAAAAAAATTAACAAGGTTATAATCATCCGGATATCAAAAATACATGCCAAATATGTGAGTATGTGGCAAGTCATACTGCCAACATTAACATATGCAACATCAAGTATATCTCAAGTTGAAAGTTCAACTCCATAATTCATGGGTACAAAGTGTTTAGTACGGAGTTTCTCTCTATGGAGTTGAGAAAGATGTATACTCAAAATTGGAGGCTTAAATATTTATGAACAAGCAACAAGCAAACATTGATCTCATGATAGTCATACTGTCAAATGAGAATTCATCTGCTCATTCCACAATCTTACTTGGGCTCAAAACAGTCAATACAAAGGGTTGTAATAAAGTTCGGGTTGAATCATATAAGAAAAACGGATATAAAAATTCAAATACTTCCAAGCACATAGTTAGATATATTATCAAATATCTCGATCGATCACAATTTCCAATAAATACTTATTTTGGCATTTCAAACCCCAAAATCAATCATTTTTTCACTTTTTCTTCTCTTTTTTTTTTTCTTTTTCAAATACTTGACACTAACCAACTCTTGTAGTTTTCCTTACTTCTATCCTCACAAATAAAAGTAAAAAGGTGGGAGAATACGTGTATACGTTATACTTCAACATGGAGGGGGTATGGATGACATAGGTACATGAAGAAAAAGGCTATATGTGTGTATCGGCTCAAAATGGCTACTATGGGGTTGTACTTGTTGAAAAGAAAGGCTTGAAAGGCTCAAATGTCAATCCTAAATTGACATTTATCATTTCCCAAGTAATCCATCATCTTACCACAAATCATGTAGTGTTATTCTCAAAGGAGTTTCCAATTCACAAGATCAATGAACGCTTATTGTCATATTTTAGTATATTGTGGCTCTCAATCCTCACCAAATATCTCATAAGAAAAACTTCAGCAAGAGACTCCTCTAGCTACATGTGTTAAACTATAATCTTACAACAAGGTTTGTGTGCACAAAAAGAATTCAGCAAGTGTCATGACATCTAAATTTTCACAAACAAAATTAATTTCTAGTAGCATGTGTTGTCATTCAAGAGCATAAACACGCATCAAATTAACATGCAATTCAACAAAAAATCAAATTGACCCTACCACAACTAAATTTTTGCATTGTCCTCAATGCATCAACATAATGCCAAAGAAAAAATAAGGGAAAGATGTCACATGAGCATTACAGTGAATTGACATGACTATGAAAGATGAGAAGTCTGAAAGTACTCAAATGGATGGTGGTGTAAAGAAAGAAAAATAAAACTACAAATAAAAATTGTAGAATGAAAATAACCATAGAGCAAATGTAAAAATGAAAAAAAAAAGGAAAGAACTTCCATTGGGTTGTCTCCCAAACAGCGCCTGTGTTTCTCATCGTTGGCTCGACCAAATGTTCCCATTTTTAGCTTGCGAGCCAGGGCGGTCCCAATTTTTCTTACGGTGTACCAAACTCATTGGACACAACCATCGGTGCAGCTCCTCCACCTCCATCTAATACATGTGTACGGGGTTACTAGGGAAAAACTCAAAATTTGAAGTGGGGGCATGTTCATTGATGGTCACGTCCACCAAACCATCTGGTTCTAGAGTTTCCTGTGCTAATCCAAGAAACATATCATCAACTACCTCCTGAGTGAGTGCATCAATCACGTAGGTTTGATGACACTCGTCATTCTCCTCTGACTGCTTAGTGACATGGAAAATGTTAATCAGCTAATTGTAAGACAATAGAGGTAGTATGAAATCTCACCTAAACCTATGGAAGTAAATTGTGTAAGGCATGAGGTTTACACTAGTTCCCAAGTCAAGAAGAGCTTGTACAAACTCATGATTCCCGATAATACAAGACATAGTAGGATAACTAGGGTCTTTATATTTTGGTGGGGTCCTTTGCTCAATCACGACACTTACTTGCTAAATTAAGAAAGCAGTCTTCTTGACATGATGTTTTCTTTTGATAGTGCATAAGTTCTTAAGGATTTTAGCATAAGTAGGAACCTGTGAAATCACATGCAAGAGCGACAGATTGATTTTTACTTCCTTTAGGTGCTCTAAAATCTCACTATGATGGCCAACAGATTTCGAGGTAGACTTAAGAGCTTGGGGGAAAGGTACTCTCAATGGATTTGCTACTACTTCCTCACTAGGGCTACTCTCTTCCTACTTACGAGACACTTTTTTAGTTTCCCTAGGTTTGAAAGTTGGTTCTAAGACTTTCCCTGAATGTGGTTATGACATTCACTTCCCTAAGATTGACCTCCTGTGGTCTTGAAGTTTGTGTCATGAGCTGCCCTTTTGGATTTGGTTGTGCTTGAGCAGAAAATTTTCACGTTCTACTACAGCTAAAGCATTGGTCAGTTTGGACATGTGGTGTTTGATTTCTTTGTTCTCCTCAGCAAATTAGGTAATCATAGTCTCAAACTTTTGGTTTGTTTTACTTTATATCTCAATGAATGCGTGTAGAGTGTCTTCTAAGGAATTCCTAGACAATGTAGGTTGATGCAAAGCTGCAATGTTAAGCTCTATTGGATTGGGCAGGTTACTGGTTATAGGATTTTCAGCTGAAATTAGGGTGATTCCATCACCCTGGATTATAGGTTTCAGATAAAGGAATGTAGGGCATGTTATATATGCCTAGGGCATTGCAGTGTTCCTCATAAACCTCCCTTATCTCAGCATAATTATCACAGTCCTGCGCTAGATGGTCACTCCCACCACACAAAAAAATAAGGATTTAGAGACAACACAGGGATGCATTCTGTGTAGGTTTCGAACTCTTAGCACGTATGGTTTCTAATTCTCTAGTTAGAGCCTCTACCTTCGCTCTAAGGCTGTCTTCCTCTCTAAGATGATAGATTCATGTGCTGTTAGAATTTTCGATGTTGCGTGACCTATTAGTGCTATCAGTAGCACTAGGTCCGGTCCAAGTATAAGCTTTCTCTGCTAGGTCATCTAAATAATAAGACTTTCCCTAAATGTATGGTTATGACATTCACTTCCCTAAGTTTGGTCTCTTGTGGTCTTGAAGTTTGTGCCATATGCTGCCCTTTTGGATTTGGTTGCGCTTGTGCAGAAAATTTTCCATGTTCTACTACAGCTAAAGCATTGGTCAGTTTGGACATGTGGTGTTTGATTTCTTTGTTCTCCTCAGCAAATTAGGTAATCATAGTCTCAAACTTTTTGTATGTTTTACTTTGTGTCTCAATGAATGCATGTAGAGTGTCTTCTAAGGAATTCCTAGACAACGTAGGTTGATGTAAAGTTGCAATGTAAGCTCTATTGGATTTAGGGATGTCAAAAAAGCTCACTAGCTTGGACGGCCTGAGGCTCGGCTCGGAAAAAGCTCGAGCCGGGCCCAGCTTGGGCTCGATTACAATGAGCCGAGGCTTGGGTCGAGCTTTTTTGTTTAATTTATAGTACGTATAAACCGCACAAATTTTAAATTTTTAAGTAAAAAATGTAGATTTGACATTAAAAAAATAAAAAAATTGAGCCGACCCGGGCTCGGCTCGGCGCGCTAAGGCTTGGTCTGAAAACTTGGGCCGAGCCTTATTTTTTTTACCGGGATCAGCTTGGCTTGGGCTAAAAAAAAGTTCGAGCCGAGCTAGAACTTTTTTTTTTGGGCTCGGCTCGGCTCGTTAACATAGCTAATTGGATTGGGCAGGTTGCTGGTTATCGGATTTCCAGCTGAAATTAGGGTGATTCCGTCACATTAGATTATAGGTTTCAGAGAAAGGAATGTAGGGCTTGTTATGCCTAGGGCATTGCAGTGTTCCTCATAAACCCCCATCATCTCAGCATAATTATCAGTCATGCGCTAGATGGTCACTCCTACCACACAAAAAAAGGATTTAGAGACTCAACAACACATGATGCATTATGTGTAGGTTTCTAACTCTTAGCACATATGGTTTCTAATTCTCTAGTTAGAGCCTTTACCTTCGCTCTAAGACTGTCTTCCTCTCTAAGATGATAGATTCATGTTCTGTAAGAATTTTCGATATTGCGTGACCTATTTGTGCTATCAGTAGCACTAGGTCCAGTCCAAATGTAAGCTTTTTCCGCTAGGTCATCTAAATAATATATTGCCTCATCAGGATCTTTCTATAAGAACTCATCGTTACACATCACTTCAACGAATGGAGAGCCTAGGTGTTAATCCTTCGTAAAAGAAACTCGCTATACATCAACTCTTGTAACCGTGGTGGGGGCAAAGGGCTTGTAAGTCTTTAAATCTTTCCCAGACCTGATATAAGGTCTCGCTATCCTTTTGACTAAACGTAGAGATTTGCTTCTTAAATGCATTTTTCTTATGGTGGGGAAAGTACTTATTGAAGAAAGCTTGGGTCATTTCAGTCCAAGTAGCAACTGAATGTGGTCGCAATGAATAAAGCTAGCTCTTAGCTTATTCTTTAAGTGAAAAAGGAAAAAATTTGAGCCTGACTGCATCCGTTGTACCATGTTGACTATGGAAGGTTGCTACCACCTCCTCGAATTCTCTAATATGCACGTATGAATTTTCATTTTTAAGACCCTAAAAAGTGGGAAGAAGGTTAATCATTCCCGATTTAAGGTTCATACGTGCATATTGGGTGGGAAGATAATGCATGAGAGCGTGGAAGTGCGTGTAGGGTGAAAATAATCATTCAAAGTCCTATAGGCGCATCGTCGTGCTCACTATAAGACATTGTATTATGTGGTGTAGTGGGTGTAACAATAGAGGTAATGTCAAAGATAGGGTAAAAGAGATTTCCAAACACTAGAAAATGTCTTTTGGTAGAGCTTCCTTGCTCGCCTCGACCCCTGCTCATAAAACATGAAAACTAAACTATATGAGAATAAAAAAAATAACAATGAAGAAAATTAAATTAACTAAATGCAAAAATAAAGGAACGATGCCACCCTTTTTAGTCGATTCCTCGGCAACGGTATCAAAATTTAATTACACTCAAAGAATAATGCGGTAGTTGTAGTGCAACTTTGGGGTGTCGATTCTACAGAGAGATAGAAAATGCTCAAAGAATCAAAAGTGGATGAATTATCCTCTTCAATGTGTAGTAAAATTCAATATTTGAAATGTGAAATTAGAATCAATAACTTAAAGTAGTAAAGCGTCGGACTTCCCTCAATTGAATTGAATCGATCACATCAATTATTCATTTTATAACTCAATTAGAAAATTTTCATCCCAACTCTCTAATTGGAGGATTTATCACAAAAATCAGTTTAATTCACAAATGTAATCCTAAAATCTAGACTTATAATATATTCACACAATTTTATTGGACTTCATCAAAGATCGACCATCCACATCAAGCATAAGGTAGTAATCAATCCGACAATAAAGTAATATTGAGATTAAAATTCAACAATTATTTCAATCATTCAATAGAAAGAACTAGATTTTATAAAGGACTTGATAAAATTTAAATCAATCTCAACAATAAGTAATTGAAATTGAAACTCAACAAATAGTTTAATTTAACAATGAAAAAAGTATGACTGAATCCATGGAAAATCTTGTAAATGCTAAACTGATTTCAATTTAAATTAATGAAAAGAAAGTCTAAATACTAGAATTGTTTAATAATGAAAAGAGCACTTACATGAATAAATTGATGCGAAATCTCCAAATCCAACGAGTTCCTTCCTTGCTTCACCTTAATGTTCCTCATCTTGTGCTAAGGGAAAAATTTTCCCCGATTTCGCCTGGCCCAGATATATAAATTGGTTCCTGTATTTGAAGTTTAGGGTTGGGCGGCAACTGTACGGCTTTTAGTAATTTGGTCATATCTTCCAATATCGATGTCTGATTGAAACGATTCAAGATGCGTTAGAAAGCTAACTCAAAGGGATTATGCATATTCCAATTTGACCATTTTCCATGTCAAAAATAGGTCTCAATATGAGGCTGAAAATCGGTGCAAACTTTTCAACTTGAAAGTTGATATGTGATAATATTTTAGCTATATTTCATCCTTTTGACTCTTTTCTTCATCCAATTGACTTCTATCACTCTCAAATCTTCATCACAAGTAGGGCTGTAAATGGATCGAATATGCCTATGTCAAATCCGATCCTATAAGAAAATTATCAGATCTGATTCGATCTAATAATCCAACGGATATTTGATTGTTAAATCCATATCCGATTTGTTATGTTATCGGATATCCGATCCAAAACTAATAAAAATTAGGAAAAAAATAATTTTATGTTCTTTAAAAATTTTGAACTAACTTGAGACCCACTTGTTCTTACTAGCCCCCAATAGTGGCTTCTACCATCATGATATTCCTTTTTAAAGGAGAGATCATTTTCTAGTTTTCTATTGACATTCGATGTGGGATAAGGTAAAATTGAATTTCAATTCTAAATATAAATATTTCATTTCATTATTTCCATTAACAAATCAAGTTATTTGTTACATATTAATTATTAGTTTTTGAAATTGTAAAATAAATTACAATAATAAATTTAATTATGAAAAATATAGATATTTATTTACTTTAAATTAGTAAAGTAAAATTAAAAAAATCTATTGTTTTTATAATATTTTACATTTATGTGTATAGTTATTTATTCAATTGGACAATCGATTCGATATTTATTCGACCCCGGATCGATTTTTAAAAGTTGAAATCAACATTTTTTTAAATTTTCCAATTCTTAAACAAGTTTAATAATTATAAATTATTCAATTTTTTTTTAATGTTTTGAATTTGATTACTTTTTTTATTCTAAATTTATTTATTTTAGTGACGAATAATATGCTATAAAATATTTTACTGACTCAATTATTTATAACAAATCGGATCGGATTGTTATCAGATCGGATTGACCTATATCCATATTTGATCCATTTACTTAATGGATTATCGTATTCGGATCTTGATTGTGGTATCGAACTGAGACCCTAAATCAATTTCCCATTAATTTCGTCGGATTCGGATCAAAATCCAATTCGTTGACAGCCATAATCACAAGGTTAGAAACAAGTTGAGAATATTTGTACTTTAGTCCCTAAACTATCATTTTCCTCCTTTTTGGTCCTTTTTCCCTCTTTTCTTATAATTTCCACCGTATTCATCCATTTGCAGCATAAACCAAAATACAAGTGTACTTATAACATTTAGGCACCAATAAATCGTGAAAATGCAATTATTAGTGGATGAAAAACATGATAATTGCACTATTATCATTCTACCACCACCACCATAGCTCTACAACAGACGACTCTTTGTCGAAGAAGGTTCAGCAACAAGGAGGAGCATGAGAAGGCAATAATTAGGCTTATGGGCAACCTCTACCATATCACATGTTGCATGGAGAAAAGGTACCCAAGAAACATCGTGAGAGGAATCGTAGGGTCTCATGGTTCCACTCCTATCTATCTCACCCTCATTCCATGTGTGCGATATTTATTATTAGGGTTTTAGTTAAATCTTGAACATGATTTCCAAAGTTTAGAGAACAAATTGGTAGATTTTTAGGAATGGTGGTGGTAAAGAAGCATAGAAAGGATTCGGGCAATGGATGTTTTGTGTTAGGTGTAGGGATTTGGAGAAGACACTTTTTGAAATTTTAGTCTCCTCTATTATTTTTATTAAAATTAACGATGCCAGAGTTAAGTAACATATTTACATTCAAAATCATGTCATCTATAGAGCACACTCCTATTTGGCGAAACAAATGGATGGTAGGTGACGAAAAAGACATTTGCACAAGAATATGTTGATTTGAGGGTGCAAATGTTAAAATTGAGATGATATGGACGATTATCACAATGTTATGCGAATAACTAATTGAGAGCATCTAAAAGAGTCTCGTGCAAACGCTCTCCATTTTCTCTAGAATGGGGAAAAACACAAAATGCCAATACACTCGATCCATGACTAAACCATCATATTCCTTCACTCCTAACGAAGAATGTTCATCACCACCACATCCAATAAACCCACGAAGTCGGCAACTGAAAATTGTGAAAATTTGTCCAGATTTTCAGATTTTTTGGGCAAGTTTGAGGCAATATTTCGGCAACTTCCGACCACCAAAACTGTCGATTTCGGATACCGTTGGAAAGCCCACGATGTCCTCTTCAATTACCACCAAAAATCTCCCCAAAACTTCAAGTAATTTGGCCGGAATAAACCCACGAAGTCAGCTACCCAAACTGGGCATAAAAGTCCGAAAATCTGCCCAATTTGGGTAGTTGACTTCTTGGATTTATTCCGGTCAAATCACTTGGAGTTTTGGGGAGATTTTTTGTGGGAATTGAAGAGGACATCGTGGGCTTTCCAACGGTATCCGAAATCGACAGTTTTGGTGGTTGGAAGTTGCCGAAATATTGCCTCAAACTTGCCCAAAAAATCTGAAAATCTGGACAAATTTTCACAATTTTCAGTTGCCGACTTCGTGGGTTTATTCTGGTCGATTCACTTGGAGTTTTTGGGAGATTTTTGGTGGTAATTGAAGAGGACATCGTGGGTTTTCCAACGGTATCCGAAATCGGCGATTTTGGTGGTCGGAAGTTGCCGAAAAATTGCCTCAAACTTGAACAAAATCTGAAAATTCAGTGACCGTTTTGAAAGAAATTTCAAACTTCAGTGACCGTTTCTGAAACTTTGAAACTTCAGTGACCGTTTTGAAATTTTCAGGTAACTTCAGTGACCATTTGTGAAATTAACCCAAATAATTATCCTTGTATCTATGATTAATTGTGGATTTTCGACGATGGATGTGGACTTAGACCAAGGTTATTCTTTTGATTGTTTTCGTTAATTTAATTTTCATTGTTATTAATTGCGTTACTTACAATTGTTTGCATACAAAAAATCCTCTATCATTGTATGAAACATAAAATATTGAATTACATACTATTCATAGAATCGATATTTAATTCCACTACTACATTTGTTTTAGAGGTTAATGTATTACTTTTGGGTACCTGCCGCACACACCAAATTTTGGTACCATTGCCGAGGAGAGTTGCTAATTTATTTTTGTGCTTCTTTAGTTGTTTATTTTAATTTCTGAAAAAAAAAACTTATAATTTTCTAGGTTTTTAGCAATTTATTGTTTTTAGGAGTTTTAACATAGAATTTTATTTGTTTTCTTACTCTAGCTTATATTTAATTTGTTTTTCATCCACAACTCGATTTTCTAATCAAGGTGATTTGCAGTATGACTCCGAATTAGAAAGAACCTTGCGTAGGTTAAGAAGTGACATTCGACAGAATCTTGAAGAAAGCAATCTCAATCCCAACATCCTACTTGCAAGTGATTTTGATTTTGAAGGAGAAGAAATCATGGTCGAAAATAGGACTTTGAAGGAACTTGCGGCCCCTAACTTGAATCAATAACCTCAATGCATTACTTTTCCTAACTTAGATGCTGCTACTACTTTCGAATTAAAATGTGGGCTAATTCATCTTTTACCCACTTTTCATAGTCTTGTAGGTAAGGATCCACATAAATATCTAAAAAAATTCCACGTGGTTTGCACATGCATGAAACCTACGGGATTCACAGAAGATTATTTTTGGAAAAATATTTCCCAGCTTCAAGTGCAGCTAACATCCAAAAGAAAACTCGTGGCATAAGGCAGGACAACAAAGAGTCATTATATGAATACTAGGAGCGATTCAAGAAATTGTGCGCAAGTTGCCCCCATCACCAAATAAGTGAGCATCTCCTTATTCAATACTTTTATAAAGGCCTTCTAGTCATAGATATGAGTATGATTGATGCTACAAGTGGATGAGCTTTGGTAGATAAAACTCCTGAAGGAGTGAGGAACTTGATTGCAAACATGGCAGCCAACTCTCAATAATTTGGCACTAGATTTGATCCACATTCTAGACAAGTTAACGAAGTAAATGTCTCATTCCTTGAACAACAAATAGCGAGTCTAACCACTATTGTTCGTCAAATGGCTACAGGTACTATGTAAATAGTGAAGGCACGTGGAATTTGTTCATTGGTAAGCCATCCAACCGATATGTGCCCAACTCTTCAAGAAGAATCTGTTGAACACGTAAATACAGTCGGTAGCTTTCCTGGACAACCACAGAGGAATTATGATCCCTACTCAAACACGTACAACCAAGGATGGATGGATCATCCAAATCTTAGCTATAAGAATCGATAAATGAATACCGATGAATCAAAATCGACAGAATTTTCAGCAATATAATCAGCCATACTCTTCTAGACAACAATAGGGCCAAACTTCTAACTCTAGTATGTCTTTAGAAGATATTGTTAAATCCCTTGTCACTAACACTTTCCAATTTCAACAGGAGACTAAGGCTAGCGTTTAATGTTTGGAGAATCAAATGGGTCAAATGTCTAATGCGGTCAGTCAGCTGGAGTCACAAAATTCAGGAAAATTGCCATCTCAAACAGTGGTAGATCCAAGGAAGAACGCAAGTGCAGTTGTATTGAGGAATGACAAGGAAGTGAAAATCTCAGTAAATGAAATCCCTACAACAACAAAACAAGAAACGGAGAGAGACATCACTGCGCAAAAAGTGATCCAACTGACAATCATACACCCAAACAAGTCTCTTCCATTTTCTGATTAAAAACTAGTAGCCCCATTCACTCAGGCTTTGGTAGAATCTAGGAAAAGTGATCCAAATAGGAAACTTTATGAAACTTTTCGAACATATGAGGTAAACATTGTGTACTATTAAGAGAGAGAAAATTAAGGGGTGAAAATGTGAAAGTTGGAGAAAACATGTCTGTAGTCATTTAAAGGAAACTTCCAGCAAAGTGCACGTATCCAGGTATGTTCACTATCATTTGCATGATAGATGACACTAATTTTGAAAAGGCCATGCTAGATTCAGGAGCATCTATTAATGTCATGCCATATTCTGTATATATTTCCTTGAAACTTGGACCTCTAAATAAAACTGGCGTGATGATTTGACTAGCGGATAAATCTAATGTCTGTCCTAAGAGGATAGTTGATGATGTTCTCGTGAAGGATAATAAGTTGGTTTTTCCTGCTCATTTTTATGTGCCTGACATGGATAGTAGTAATCAAACTTCTCCTATTTTATTAGGAAGACCGTTCTTAAGAACATCCAAAACTAAAATAGATTTTCATAATGGCACATTGACCATGAAATTTGATGATAAACTTAATATCTATGACTCCATGAAATACTCGAACAATAGTAATCATGTTCATTTTATTGATGTGATTGATCATTTAGCACAGAATGTTTTCGAATTTGGTGCTAAAAATGAATGGGAAGCTGTCATTAATGAGCAACTTGGGAAAAAGAATCAGAAGTTGGCTTTGAACACTGAGTTACAATAAACGGCAATATTGAACAATCTTTCAAAGCTACATCATTTAGATAACATTTCTTATTTTGTATTACCAGTTTGTAATGAGAAGTCTATACTTTCTATTTTGCAGACTTCCATTCCAAATTTGAAGTTTCACCACAGTAACTACAAGTATGTATTCCATGGAGGTGGAAGAACACTTCTAGTTGTCATTCCTAATGGACTTGGTGCACTGCAAGGAAGATCAAAACCAATCATGATAGACCCGAGCTAAATAAGGAAACATTGAATCAAGCTAAAGACAATAAACAAATGCGCTGCTTGGGAGGCAACCCAAGGGATGTTCGTTCCTTTTTTTTTTGCATTCATTTTTTAGTTATCTTTTTCTTTTTCTTTGCATTGTACCTTACATTGGGGATAATGTAAGTTTTAAGGGTGGAGGATGGGATTTAGACTTGGGTTGCATTTAGATTAAGTTTAAATTTCAAAGATTTTGGAAATTTTTTGCATGATTTTTCAGAAGAGGAGTTGATGTTAAAATATTTTTGGTTGTGTACACTATTTGCTAAAACTAATTAGGCTTTTTAAGAACTCATAACAAATTGAATAAATAATCTTACTACAAATTGAATAAATAAACTAATTAGGCTTTTTAGTTATTTTCTATGAGGATGGTAGTAACTAAATTCTGTAGACAAAAAGTCAGTGAGATTTTGAGTCTTTAGGTTGACATATTCATAACAGTTTCATTATTTCTTTCATGTGTGATATTCTTCCATAATTTTTGTCTCTAAAACTTGCCTTGATTCACTTCAAGATCACATTGACACATGTATGCATGAACATGATTAAGGCCATCTTTATTACATAAATTAGCTACATTAGCCAAATAGCCTACCTTGTAATTGAATTTTCCTTTGATGAACGCCTTTGAGCTTTATTGCCTTTTCTTTGTGTAAACCTATGTTACAAGCTTTAAACAGAAAAAAAATAATGTCTTTACCTAATACTTAGAGCTAGTGGAGTATTGTTTATCATCATGATATGTGTGGGTGTGGAAGAAAATAAACGTGGGGGTGTCAAAATTTTTGGTAGTACTATGATTTGTGGAATGGAACATGTTTCAATTTCAATTCATAAGTTCCATTACGGTGTAACATTTGGAGTTTATATTTAAAAAAATGAAAAAAAAAAAAAAAGAAATTGAATGATAGAAGAAAATGAAATTAATGATGGAGGAGAGTGACGTCAATGTTACAAAATATCTATGTTCATAATTCTTCCTATATTTCAAGAAAGGGTCCGATTTGGGTAGGATAGATGCAAAGTAAAGGAACCATAGTGTGGAGTAGTTGGTTTTACATATCTTATGAATATATTTAAGCTACGTTTATTCATCTTTTATCCACTAGTTTGGTGGCCCTTGAGTCACATACCTTAATTTTTCACACCTTGACCCTAAGCCACGCTAGAACCCTTGAAAAGTCCTTATGAATCTTGTAAAGTATGTGATATAAGTGGTGGCAAATGAAAAGATATGCAAGCATATGGTAGATCATCTCCATTGGAATGAACTTGAACAAAACACTTACATTTTAAACATATGAGAGTTGAGTGCTTATACCTGTGAGTGTCTACATGTTTGGTTTACCCTATCTTCATATGAAAATGCTAGCTAATTGATTATAAGTTGTGTGAGAATGTTGTTTATGATGTGTTATGCGCTTATAAAAAGTTTGATTTTCTCCTTCTTATTTTTTGTGCTCGTATGATTATTTTGTGTTAAAATGTACTCATTATTCTCATATTTTGATTTATGTGGCAATTTGGAAGACGTAATTTGGAAGAAATAAGTGAAAGGGACCAAAGTGAAATGAAATGATAGTTCAAGGACTGGAATGCAAATACTCAAAAGATATGGCTTTAATTCCATGCGGCCGAAGAAGAGCTTCAGGGAACTCCAGGGCCATTTTCAATTATTTTATGCGATCGCAAGCCTCTAAACAATACAGCCGCATAGTTCCTTCCCGACACGAAAATTATGGTTTTTGAATTTAAGTTAACTACCTATGGAACTATTAATACCTGATTTGCAACCCTAGAATGTAGAGAACGCTTCCCATCTTCATTCTTTATTATTTTGCTCTTAGAATCATGAATTGTAACTAAACTTTTACACTTGGTCGAAGGAAATTGAAGTCTCGAAATCACATATTGTGAGATCTAAATAGCTTTTCTTATTGTTTAATTCTTATTTTGAGACATGACATTAATATCAAACAAAGTACCAACCAAAATCTAACATCACAAAACATCAAAACTCAAATAGCTACGCATATCATATGCAATGCACATTCTCTCCCTTACTGTAAACTCTCAATATTTTTTTATGCATCAGGCAAATGTATCTACGTCTCTCCCCAATGACCCCTCAGACATAAAATGCAGATCTCAAATTTTATATTCTCTCTCTTTTTGTCACAAATGACAAAGGGATAAACAAACTTTTAACAATAACATATAATCACTCAAAAATGCAGTCGGCATGCATAAGTATAATCAATTTACAATAAAATTTCCCACATACGCAGTTCAAGTTATCATGGAGTAAATTGTATAAGTGACACATGTGTGTAAAGTGTCACCAATCCTTTATAAGTAGGACTCCAAACCTTAATTTTGTGATAAAAGACATGCTAAACATCATTGACAATAAGTGTATTCCTCTACTTATGAAAGTTTTGCCATTTAAAACATATTAGGACCTTCAAATGAAAGCTCATTTTGTATAGACTGTGTCTTTTTTCTCCCTAACTTTTAGCATATTATTATTTCACAACTTGAATATGGAAGCTCATAATTATCTTTTACATCTTAAGTGTATACTCCTTTCTATTAAGCGACTAAAATGGCCCATGCAGCAAGCTTTAGGCCGGTTAACCCAATTCAGTTGACTCTAGGCACCAGGTTATGAGAAACCCTGTATACTTAATTGCTCAAGTCAAATAGTCTTCGAAGGGGAGCATAAGATATTGAGCCCATTATTGTATATAATTATTATCAGGGATAATCTTGAGCCTACATCTAATATATAAGGTCGATTCATTTTCAAAGTCACCCTACTAACATATGACTGTCATCCCAAATCTCACATACACGGTAGAGTCCCACTAACAAGATTATAGTGTGCAGATGGTTCATGAGTCTATCTATAGTAAGTACTCCATAAATAACCTAAGCAAACAATGAAAACATGTTACAACTCATCAATTATACCCATGCATGATCACAACATGCAAGTTCAAGAATGTTTTATATCATGCTATAAAAATTTCCTTATCATGTTTTATTTTTCAATTTTTCAATTTTTTTGTTGTTCTTATTAAAGTACGAATGCACCAAGCACAAAATGTTAAGTACTAAAAAGAAATAAACATAATTAAGAATGCATGAGTTTCTACCTAGAAAACAGATGAACAAATATGATGCATGCATATATCAATGTCACATAATGATAAAGCACAAGCATGCACAAAAAAAAAAAAAAAAAACCTAGTGAGTTAGGTACGAAGCTCTTACATTTAAGAGCACTGTGATCTATGTCACAATTTTTCAGATCACTTTTCTTTACCCAAACTTGTCTAGTGGCAGGAATATTTCGGTTATTTGTGTCATTAACTTGGTCAATTAACTTACGTTATTAGTAAGAAAGTCAATTTGAAAAGCATAATCTTGATTCTTACTTCTATTTATGTTCCGATTTCTATTTTTGTTTAGGAAATCATCCCTAGGCTTTATGTCTCCTAACTCATCGCAATGGAAAAAGTAAGAATAAATCTAGGACCGAAGTTATGAGAACGTTGAAATCTATTCCTAGGTTGGCGGGTCCTACGCTGTATAGTAGGCTTCTGTCCTACATATCCCTTATTAGGTTCAAGGTTAGGCACATGTTTGAACTTGTTAGTACTAGGGACAAATGTAGTCTTGGACATACTAGCAACATTATGATCATTTTTATTATATCCTAGACCTCTCTTATTACCACCAGGCTTACCTATTCCTAGAATATTATCCAGCTTCATAGACCCACTAAAAAAGGCAAGAAGTTTAGACTTGGAATACTCTAGATCGCCGAGCCACGAGATTTTTAACCTGGATTTCTAAGGTTTTCTTTTCAGCTGTCAGCTTTAGTAGAGACCTTCTCAAGCTCACTAGTGAGATTTCTAACCTGAGTATTTAAGGAGTCATTGATGGATTTCAACTCACTTAGGGCTGAGGTAGATTCCTCAAGTACGCTACTAGCTTCTCATTTTCCAATTCAAGTTCCTTATTTTTCACACTCAAGGCTTTGTTTTTAGTAAGAATCTTAAGACTCTCCTCAAACATCTTATCATAAGCCTATTGTATCTTCATGACTCTCAAAATTTTCTTCTGAATTCTCATCACTACTAACGTTCTCATCCTTCTCACACTAACCTTATTTGAATTTATCCTACTATTAGGGCACTCACTCCTAACGTGACCAAAACCTTGACAATTATGACATCTCACATATTTAGAACTCTTCCTAGACTCACTTGGACCACTTCTACGCTTCTCTTGAGATTTTTGTTTATTCCTAAATATTTTACAGATTTTTTTACCAATGTATGCTATCTCCTCTTCATTAGCAAAATGTGAATCTGAGGACTCTTTATTTCTATTCTTCATAATTTTTATGGCCAGTGACTTATTGTTTGAGGGTTCAGCTGATGTCAGCTCATAAGTTTGGAGAGATCCAACTAACTTTTCTACCTTAATGGAATCTATGTCCTTTTATCTTCAATTACCGCGATTTTTGGCCTGAAACGCTCGGTGTAAAGATCTAAGGATTTTTCTAACAATTTTAGACTCTAGGATTCTCTCACCTAGGTTGAACCTAGAATTCACTATGTCGTTTAAGCTCGCATAAAACTCATCAAAAGTTTCATTCTCTTTCATCCTAATCTCTTCAAGCTACTGGTTAACATTTGCAACTTAGAGTTTTTTACAGCTTGAGTTCCCTCATGTGTAGTCTGTAGAATATCCCAAACCTCTTTAACAGCATTACACATAGATACTCTCCTAAATTCTTCAGGGGAAACTGCCATAATAGGGCATATAAGGATTTTCTATTCCAGTTACATTCATCTAAGTTCGTCCCAGTCCAATTAGCCATGGGAGTGGGGATTACTTCATTATTAATCGTAGAACTAGGTGCAACACAACCATTCACAACACTCAGCCATATGTGCTCATCCATAGATTTTAAAAATGCTCTCATCCTAACCTTCTAGTAGGCATAATTTCTGCCATCAAAATATGGCGAAATAGATAATGAACTACTTATTTAGAAAATATGGGTCAAAGAACCAAAATAAGGCTCTGATAGCAATTGCGATAAGTAGTTTACTAACTAAGTTTGATATTACGTGCACAATTAATCAATCAAAAGCAACATGTCACTTTTAATTGTTTCTAAATGATTAAATACACATCCAATTACCCTAAGTCTGAATGTCGCAGTTTGTAATATGGAAAGAACACCAATAATTGTTGATGGATAAACCCAACCGAATAAAAACTGCGGGACCAAGCAAGTTACATCCACTATAGACAATATGGTTTACAATCATTTCCAGCCTAACAAATTTCACTAGTTCCCGCTGTTGTATTTTTGTAATCTCCAAGATGTGGTGTTTTTTTCCAGACTCACGATCTGCTACCGTAGAGACTATATAGCCAACCCGCTAGACTTCCCAATCTACTTCTTGTAGCTTCCAAGATCCGATGTCTCCTACAAGCTTCCCGATCTTTTTCAATTGTCTCTTCCAAGTGGATTTTCAAGAACATGTCTAAGGTCTTGTGTTCTTCCAGCGCTTGTAGTCCAAATTTTCTCAACCTCTAGAAACTTCTGAAATCCAACTGAGAAAGTGTCTTCCTAAGGATGTTTAGAAAGTAGGTGTTTTGGATTATTCAATTTGATGTTTTCCCAAACAGCTGGTTATGATCTTAAGAAGAAAGATGAATCACAATGAAAGAATATGTTCTTGGATCTTTAGAGAAAAAGATAAGGCAATGAAAATAATGAAAACCACCTTAAAATTTTGTCCAATGTCTTGGATATTTATAGGAAAGAGTAATTGGGTTGAATGGCCAGGAAAAATCTCTTGAAAAATGCAAATTAGGGTTTTCCGGGTCGACTTCTCGCTCGAGCGAAGAGCTAACGATAGTTGAGCGATTCTCTCTCGCTCCAGTAAGAGCCAGGCGATTCTGTTTTTGTTGCTCGAGCAGCGTCTAGGCGATAAGCTTGCAAAAATGCGGAGCCGTGTTTCTCCTCTTTTTATGCTCGAACCCTAGACCTCATAACCCAACTTATACAAATTGCACCCTAAGTCCTTGACTTTTACAACATATTACAAATCAGTCATTTTGGCCATAGAATCACCAACACTAAAAACCTAACAACTTACAACTTAAGAATTCTCCTCTAAAAGTAACTTCACCACATAGAAAAGCCACAATTTATAAAATGGAAACAATCTGTTTAAAGGAAGGAAAAGAAAGTGTAAGGCTGTTGCTGACAAATGTTCTCTGTATAAAGGCACCGACAACAAAGAATAAAGACAACCCAAAATGGACACCAAAATCACAAACAAAGTCCCTCCGGCGGTGGACACCACCACTAGGACTCTGTCGCGCTTTGTCCTGTCTAACAAAAGGTGAAGTGGCTTCTGTAAAGGTGTTTTAAACAGGAGTAGCAGTATCACAAAGACTTCTGCAAATACCAGACAAAACAAAGGCTAAAGCATTTTTTTTCTGTGAATTTTTTTTGCAACCAGGGTTCTTGAATGGTAGGTATGAATATTTAAACAGCTGAAATTTTGTACTTTGCAATTGGGGAGAATCTAGGTGGACATTATCCGCTGGTATACTATTCCTAGTTAATTTGTAATGTATTTTTCAGTTTTGCCCTTCAAGATTTTGACTCGTCCCAAATAACTTACACTTTAAAACTCAACCATACAAAAATCTTAGATCTAAACAAAAGATCCAATAGTTACTTAAATAAATAATAGCCCAAATCCAATCCAAAATCTAAGTTCCCAATTCCCAAGCTGGTTTATGCATAATGAACGTTTACTTATTTTGTCTAGTGTATAATTTTGATTTCTCATTGAAAAGAAGATGTTGGGATTGTGATTTGTGACTGGTGCATTGTGAATGACAGAAGTGAGAAAATCAAAAGTTGATTTCGTCAATTTGTGTGTTCAATCCTAATAAGTCTTATTCTTGAATACTTGAATTTAAGAATTAAGTAGAGTAGTTGCTGTTAGTTTGTGTAACCGTGTTAGTTATTGAATATTTGAATTTAAGAATTAAGTAGTAGAATAGTCAGTAGTGATTGAATTTAACATTAAATTTCAGTACTCAAAATCGTCGTTTTCAATTCTCTTAGTTAAAAAAAATCGGGGGTGGAACCCCCCGGAGGGCCGCCCCCCTCCAACTCCCGTATTTTCGCCCCCCCCTCCCCAAGACAAGATTGAAATCCTGGCTACGTCCCTGTAGGTGACGTGGCAATTATGTGGAGTAATAAAAGAAAACATGGCACCAAAGAACAAACATGCTTTTCATTATCAATCCAGAAAACGTATTTCTCAAGCTGGAATCAAAGTCGAAACATGTATTGCATGGAAAAGTGGATGAGCTGGGTTCAAGTTTTTTCTGGCATGGGACATGGTTTGATGACTTGGTTGGCTGAAAAATAGCCCAACCTACGGTATACCATTGCTAAGATTATGGAATTTATCTAAGAAGATTCTTGGAATGTGGGAAAGTTGCAGGAGAGTTTGTCCTCGTTGAAAATGGAAAAAATAGTGAGATTTCAATTTGTAAACAAGTAGAGGACACCCCATTTTGGCAAAAAGCGAGGAATGGGGAATTTCGTGCAAATTTGCCTTGATAAAAAATAAGACAAAAGGATTGTTGTAATATGTGGCTCATACAGAGTGAAACATGTACAAGAGTATTTTAGGATTTTTTTTCTAAAATCTTGTACGTGCTAAGGTTGGTATAAATATATGATGTAACTCTATTATCGACATATAATAAAATCATAACCGTTTCGCTCCGTGGACGTAGAACTGTCGAAACAAGTAAATATTGTGTTATCTTTCTTTCTTCATTCCATATTGTTCATTAATATTGTTGCACAAAACACAACAAGGTGGATACCAAATTTTGGAGCCATTTTGATGTATTATTGCGTTGCTTGATTGTGGATGAGTTAGTACCGTGCAATTCAATCTTTCGAGAATGGATCTCTAAGGGCAAACACTGCAAGAAATTCATGGGGCGGGTTTGTTTGGACAGGGAGCACGGAAGGGTTTCAAAGAAGCAGCCAAAGAAATGAGAATTCGGCTTAGGTCGAAAAAGAAGAAGAAGCTAGCAGTGGTGACATGGAAAAAACCGAGTTGCGGTGAATATGAACATGGCTGAGGTTATGTTGTCTAGACGGGAGGTTCTCAATATGGGTAGAAGTGGATTCATTGGTTGCTTTTGAACTAATCACCAAAGGTACATTGAGTTTTCAATACATGGTCGAAGAAATAAAGAGTCTATTGAAACTAGTTAATGTGAGAGGCCCCTTATCTTTTGAGAAGGTAATATGGTCGCAGTGTTTTTTGATAGGTTTTTAATTTTTCTTTGGTAAAATGTACACGAAAGTAGATAGTTATGTTCTCTATCGATAAAGAGGGGTGAAGAATCCAAACCTCCCTAATTACTAAGTTTTGGTGGAGACTTAAAAATCCCACCTATACGTGTTTTGCTCAAGAAAATATAAAGTTAATGAATTAGAAAGTATTTTTTATTTTAGTTTCTATTTTCTTATTTTGACCGATCTTCAATATAACTAATAAATATCGATATAGCTTCACAAACATCTGAATATGTATTTGTCGAAACACGTATGAGTCTTCGATTTAAAAGAAATTCAAGATCGTCAGATGGATTACATTAATTTGAATAAGAACAAATTAAACTTGTGACCAGATTGTAAGAATAAACCGAAATTAACCTTAGAATATAAAGAGATAATTTGCATGGAAAAATAAAGCGTGAGAATGGGACTAAAATCTTCTTTAATTACTCAAGGGAATCCACCAGCTCCTCCACCAAATCCTCCACCCAATCCGCCTCCACCACCGACTCCGCCACCAAAACCTCCTCCTAATCCTCCAATATTACCTTGAATCCCACCACCTACTCCTCCTCCAAAACATAAAGAACCATCGTCGCCTATTCCTCCTCCTCCTCCTCCACCAAACCCTCCACTAATACTTCTACCAGGTACGCTAATGCTACCACCAGCACCTCCACCTATCCCTCCACCAATACCACCCCTAAACCATCTCCACCACCACCACCACCAAACCCTCCGGCTCCGGAATACAGATGATCCAAGGAGAATGTTTTCTCATCATTAAAAGGACCCTCTGAGCCAACAAGATTTCTTGCAGTACTGGTGCAAGCGAGAATACCAGGAAGGACCAAGAGAACAAATTTGGAAGCCATCTCAATTTGCAAGTGCAAGATACGTCTTGACTCTTGATTTATATAGTGCTACAAATCAAGAATTATTGAAGTGGACTGCCAAGAGGATTTTAATTTCCCCATTCATTCATCTCTAAATCGCTCTCTAAATTACGTAAGAATTTACGTGGCACGTGTAATTTATTAAAGAAACTTTAAATGAAGTCTTAATTGAAGTAGTTTAATTCAGTTAATGAATTATTTAACGTTAATGATTTTTAATTTAATAAACGCAGGTGATCGATATGCATGTCTCACTATATTATTTACATATTTTTTTTTTCATTTTTAATTTTCACACAAAAATATATATTTTTATTAGTTATGTTTATAGATTCTTTTATTCTATCATACTTTCTCACCTGTAGTCTATACGAAAAAATTATGTATGCATTCTTAACAATTTTTTTAGTTGCAAAATGACCCAACTTAAAATGAATAAGAAATTAATCTTAAGCTACAAAATAACAAATCATATATACAATCATTTTAATTAATTTATTTTTTATTATTGAAATTATTTCTAATAAGAAGATAGAAATTGAGAATTTTCGTTTGTTTTTTAATATTTGACAAATGAAGTATTTTATAAATATTCAAATTTTAATAAATTGCTGAAATTAATTTTGTTGATTTGGTGTTAGAGTTTAGGAGAAAAAAAATCTGTATAAAATATATTTAATTAAAAAATAATATGCAAACTGTAATATAATATAATGTAATGTATAGGGCGTGATTTGATGTTTCAGTGAACATTCGTAAATTTTTCGACATTTGATGTTTTTTTAATCATTATTCAAAATGTATTATGTAAAATATGTAAAGTGTAATCACACCCTATATACATTATTTATATATATATATATTTTTAAATTTCCCTATAAACTAATGCTATGGAATAACGCGGTCACATTTTTTTTTTTATAAATTATTACCTTTGAGTTTTATTGGTAACCCTCACTTGTGACGAAGGAAAACCGTTGTTACAATTAATTACAAAAAGCGAAAAGAAGGCAAATTACATTTATGTAAACGAATGCAACCAATTGTAGAAACTAGGAAACTAGAGATTGATTCTAAGAAATCTGAACGATCTTGAGATCCAAGACGAGCTAAAGAATCTGCCACCTGATTTTCTTTTCAATAAATATGTGATATATTAATAGATATAACACGAGTAAGCTCTAAAACATCCTCCCAAATTAGTCGAACCGACCAAGGTATATTAACATGATGATGAAACCAATGAACCACCACAGTAGAATCTATTTCTATAGCAATCTTGTCTATGCCTAGGACATAGCCTATTTCAAGGTCTATCTTAACAGCTGATACCTCTGTTAAAGTGTTAGTACCAACCACAAGATAATGATATAACCCAAAAATTAACTTCCCCTGCCAGTCTCGAAACAATCCATCGCAACCACCAGAGCTTGGATTTCAAGCACTAGCTCCATCAATATTTAGTTTATAACAACCATATCGTGGATGAGACCATTTTACAAGCAATTGAGCTTTGACTCGTATTGGCACCATAGGAATGTGCTGAACCCAGGAGTGGGCAAAACCCAAATCGACCTGCATAAATAGACTGACCCGACCTAAACCGATCGGTTTGGATCGATTTTTTGAAATTTTTAAGTGGGTTTCAGGTTCGGGTTGCGTAATCGGGTCGGATTGGGTCGGGTCATGGGTTAACAACCCAAACCCCGATCGAAACCGACCCGACCCGACCCGACCCGAAACCGAAAAAAAAAAACAACTTCAACAAAACCCTAAAGGGCAAGTCTAGTGCATCACTAAATTGAATTGAGGAAATAGTAATGGGTGCATATAGATCGGACAACGACTATGATTACTTGTTCAAGGTGGTGCTGATCGACGATTTGGGTGTCGGGAAATTGAATTTACTGTCTAGATTCACTCGAAAATGGTTCAGTCTCGAATCTAAGTCAACCATTGGAGTTGAGTTTGCTACTCGAAGCATTCGGGTCGATGATAAAGTAGTCAAGGCTTAGATTTGGGACACTGCCGGCCAAGAACAGTACATACATAAACATATATTTATGGTTTATTTAGTAAAATGAAATGTGTGCTTTTTTTTGAATTGGGTTTTATTTGGTCTTTAGATCTTGGTAGCAGACATTTTGATGTTTTTTTTTTAATATTTGATTTAAATTAATATCTAGGTTTTTTATTGGTGAAATGTCACTACTTTTCTGGGTTTACTTATGGGGCTTTCAGATCTGGTATGTAGAATTAAAATCACCTTTTCTTCTTATAACTTTTCCTACAGGTTTAGTTTTAAGAGTGTTTTGTAGGGGAATTAGATCTAGTACTAGTTAGAATCGTAGATTTGTTGATCTTTTGAGTTTAAACCCCGTGTCATTTTTTTAAAATTAAAGTTGTACTAATCTATATCAAATTAGTCCATAGATTTATTTGCTTTATGTAAATTTCTCTCTTTTTATATGGCTATGTCATGAGGCTCGTGTTTATAATGGTTCTTTTCTCTCATATTCATTGTAATGTGGTTAGCTACGGGGTTATAATGAGTTTAAGTTTGCACATTTGGTCAAATAATCAATTGAAGCAGGTATGACCACTAATGAAAACGAAATATAATTGTGGTCCAGTAACTAACGTTTTCTTGTTTTTAAATCAGCTAGCAGGATTTAATGCTAGTGAAGTTTTGATTAGAAGAGATAATTAAATCTGGACAATGGCATATTTATTTTAATATGATCAATGTGACTTGTTTACTTGTGTTCTTTCGTAGTGATAATTTGCTATTGTGGTTTGTTTTAACTTTTAATGAAATGTGTGATTGTTTTTGTTTAATTATTTTGATGAATATTTGATGGATTACACTATTTCATATTTCAAGTTTATTGATATTGGATGGCTAATGACTATATTAATGCTATTTTACATCAAAAAATTGGATGATTTTAATTTTTGTGTAATAAGTTTATCTCAAACCGATCAATCCAACCCAATCCGACCGACACATACTTGGGTTGGGTTTCAACATTTATATGGGTTAGGTCGGGTTGGATTTCGAACAAACCAACAATGTTATGTTGGGTTGGGTTGGGTTGGGTTTGGGTTGGGGCAAAAACAGACCTAGCCTAACCATGCCCACCACTAGTTGTACCTGTAAATAATAGAACGAAATAGAAAATTTCTTTGGTTTTAGCATACCATTCAATTCATGTAGCCAACCTTTTACTTTAGCACAAATTCTATGCAAGTTTACTGCCCATCCTTAAATCTTGCAAAATTTCTGGCCAACCAAAGCTCCCAGGAAAGAAGTGGTGAGATTAGGAAAGCTACAAGATGTTCTTGTGTGGACCTATCTAAATGAGCATTCCAAAATAACATTGTAGACCGCCAAGAAATATTAGTAGAAACTCTAACTCCAAATAATTTTCCAAAATATTGCCATGCTTGAAAAACAATAGAACTTGTTGCAAAAACATGATCTACTATTTCTACATGACCTGTAAATAACATTGACACTTGGAGACAATAGGAACCCCACAACGCCAAACCATTTCATCCACTGAAACCACATTATGCCAAAGGCGCCAACAAAAAAATGAAAATTTTAATGACAGGGTAGAGTTCCAAATGAGAATAAGGCAGAGATGAAGGTCTAGAAAATAAATCATTGCTACAAGGGCAACAAATTAATTCATCTATACCGCTGCGAAGTGAAACTTGGGAACGTTGAATTTCCTCCACTAAAGGCGAGCCACCGAAAGAAAAAAACTTATATAGGTTCCATTTGCCATTTAAAACTACTTCATGAAGTCTTAAATTTTGGGTTTTGATTATCCAACCAAGTGAAACCAAAACTCTCCAATTGTCATACCAAAATAGAGCACTACCATCGCGGGTCAGCCATTTGCTATTTTCTAAAATAAATGGAAAAAGATGTGATATATGTTTCCGAAAAGGTGAATCATTAATACTTGTAGAAAGGTTGGCCAAGTCTAGTGGATGATTGCAATACTTTTGTCGCATGAAATCTGCCTAGAGTGAGTGAGATGTAATTATTCACCATGCCATTTTGCACCAAAACGACTGGATCACATCAAAAAGACTATGAATTTCCAAGCTTTTTCCTTCTGTGGAAAACACATGTTTTTCCAAGAAACCCAATGGCGTTTAATAACCTCTTCTGATTCTCCCAAAAAAAAATGGCAAAAAGAGAATGAATCTCTTTAACGACTTTTATGGGATGAATGAACATATAAAATAAATAGATTTGAATGGAGCTTAAGACTGACTTGATTAAGGTGAGCTTTCCACCCATGGATAGAAATTGATTATTATGACATAAAATGCAGGTGTATTAATTCTTATTACAAGCATGGAGATTAGTCTTATCTGGGAAAGTTTTTATAAACGATTTTGTTTATAAATATATATAAATGAGCACTCGATAGGTGGGTACTTTACTTATGGGTTCAATGAAATGTGTGAATAGAAGTGATTTAATTATTTATACAAATGCAGCGATACATAGGCGAAGTTAATTTTCAATTTCAAATTTTGGATACCTATAAATCCCCCGTTTGTTGTAAATTAAAATTAGATTTTTAGTAAATTTTGATAAAAGTTGATGAAATGTGTGGTTGAAAAGTTGTGGATCCCATGAAATATGTGGTTAAAGTTAATTATTAACTTTGACTTGAGATTAAAATCATATTTTAATTTGTACCAAACAGGGGGCTAAATCCTTCATCACACACCAACTTAAAAGGAATAAAAAGTTGATCTTGAGCTACAAATAGCAACTAATATTATAAGAAAATCATTTTGATTAACTTTCATTCATCGAACAAGATTTTCTAGTAAGATGGAAATTGAGAATTTTCATTTGTTTTAGAATATTGATTCTTCTTGATTTGGTGTTATAGGTTAGGGTGAAAGATATAAATTCACATATCTTACAACAAAAAATCTCTAAAACATAATAATGAAAAATCTATAATAAACCAATAGTATGCAAAGCATTATATTATAATGTGTAGGTTGTGACTTATCAGTTAGGAGTGTTTTTGTTTGTTCAGCCATTACAACGACACATTTGTAAATATTTCGAAAAGTGGTAACCATTATTCAAAATATAGTGTTTAAAATGTATTTTTGTAAAATACACAGTATATAAAGTTTAATTACACTCTATCTATATACATGTTGTATTCTGTAAATATCCTTATAAACCAATATCAACACTTTCATTTAAAATTACGGGCACTGTCGGCGCGAGAGAAAAAAAAAAAGAACAAAATAGTCAAAATTAATACTACTTCTTAAACATCCACACTTTTTATATATTGTTAATTAACTGTAGATCGATAAACCTTCGAACCCTAAATGTGAAGTTGGGCCATTTCTAGATTTGCTTGTCTCATCCTCGTACAAGGTCATGTCAATTTTCTTTCTATCGTTCCAACTGGTATGCAATTGGAGGGACAAACAAGAAGCATCGAATGTATATTTATCATTTATACATGGAATCTTTTATACGTAACACAAGTGTATCGATCGAATTATATATGCCACATTTATTGGTTATTATTTATTCTAATTGAGGCGTGAATCAAATCTCATAAGATGCATCATTTTTCGAAGATGGTAGTCAAATCTTAGCCAATTTCAACATGTCCATCCACGAGAATATGTTGCTTGTATTTCATTTGATAGTTGATTGATGTATACATACGCCCAAACATGTTTTTTGCTCCATTTCATGCTATTTAACTTTTGTCAAGCCCTAAAAAAACAAATTCTTCGAATTCTTCCTCACACAAAAATTATTGTGTGATACTAGACAAACTTGACTCCAGATTAAGCACGGGCTCTATTATAGTGCTCGAATAAATTGTTCGCTTTAAATATATAAAATCTGAAATTTGTGGATGTGCTCTATAACTTACTTTTTAAATTCGTGACATAATTATAAGAACAAACAAAAATTAACCTTATAACATATCAATATTTGCATGGATGAAATAAAGCGTGAGAAATTGAAAGAGTCTAATTAATCAACCAAACGAGGCTCGTATCAACTAATTTGTTTCAATTGATTTTGAGTACAAATCAAACATCTTCATTATAGTAGTTTAATGACTCTATACATCTTTTTTTTCTTTCCTTTTTTTAAATTGAGACAAGGAATTAATGACTACTTAACGGAATGGTTTATGAAGAGATGGGAATAATGCATGGGACTGAAACTTCCTTAATTGCTCAAGGGATTCCACCACCTCCTATTCCACCACCAGCTCCTCCACCAAACCCACTACCAGATCCTCCACCCAATCCGCCTCCACCACCGCCTCCGCCTCCGCCACCAAAACCTCCTCCTCCTCCTTGAGCACCATTTCCGGAACCACCACCAAATCCTCCTCCAGAACCAGAACCGGAACCACCTGTCCCTCCACCTCCACCTCCACCGAACCCTCCACCTCCTCCTTGAGAACCACTCCCAAATCCACCACCCAATCCTCCTCCAGAACCAGAACCACCCTCAGATCCTTCACCTCCACCTCCACCGAACCCTCCCCCTCCTCCTTGAGCACCATTTCCAAACCCACCACCCAGTCCTCCTCCAGAACCAGAACCTCCTTCCGTTCCTCCACCTCCACCTCCACCAAACCCTCCACCACCACCTCCTAAATCCCAGTGATCAAACAAGGATTTTTTCTCACCATTGATAGAACCCTCTGAGTCAACAAGCTTTCTTGCAGTGGCGGTGCAAATAAGAACACCAAGAAGAACCGAGAGAACTAATTTGGAAGTCATCTCAATTTTCAAGTAAAAGATAGGTGCTGAATCCTTATTTATGAGAATTTAGGACACCAAAAAGGGATAATATAATGCTACCGATTCATACCATAAACCACGTTTCAATTGTTAATGCACGGTTTCTTTGACGCTCTACCTCCACTTGATTACTCTTAGTTAATTAACAATTAAAAATCACGTGCTTGAATTAATGTCTGAGTTAGTGGGGTCTCATTAACCTCGCAGTTATTAATTTGCAGTAATTCAGTTTATGTTTTTAGATATTAATTAGTGCAATATTGTATGTTTATTACATTAGTCGTATATACACATGTTCTCATATCTTTCCAGGCATTGTAATATTCATTTATATAGTGCAATAATTCAGATTACATAGTGTTATGTAAATATATATTCCACTTTTCACATTCTCAAATGGTTTGATCTGATTTTAAAATTAAGTAAAAAAATAAGAATAAAAACACCGTCGTTCCTGTGTTAACTAGGAAATTGATTATTATGACATAAAATGCAGGTGTATTAATTCTTATTACAAGCATGGAGATTAGTCTTATCTGGGAAAGTTTTTATAAACGATTTTGTTTATAAATATATATAAATGAGCACTCGGTAGGTGGGTACTTTACTTATGGGTTCAATGAAATGTGTGAATAGAAGTGATTTAATTATTTATACAAATGCAGCGATACATAGGCGAAGTTAATTTTCAATTTCAAATTTTGGATACCTATAAATCCCCCGTTTGTTGTAAATTAAAATTAGATTTTTAGTAAATTTTGATAAAAGTTGATGAAATGTGTGGTTGAAAAGTTGTGGATCCCATGAAATATGTGGTTAAAGTTAATTATTAACTTTGACTTGAGATTAAAATCATATTTTAATTTGTACCAAACAGGGGGCTAAATCCTTCATCACACACCAACTTAAAAGGAATAAAAAGTTGATCTTGAGCTACAAATAGCAACTAATATTATAAGAAAATCATTTTGATTAACTTTCATTCATCGAACAAGATTTTCTAGTAAGATGGAAATTGAGAATTTTCATTTGTTTTAGAATATTGATTCTTCTTGATTTGGTGTTATAGGTTAGGGTGAAAGATATAAATTCACATATCTTACAACAAAAAATCTTTAAAACATAATAATGAAAAATCTATAATAAACCAATAGTATGCAAAGCATTATATTATAATGTGTAGGTTGTGACTTATCAGTTAGGAGTGTTTTTGTTTGTTCAGCCATTACAACGACACATTTGTAAATATTTCGAAAAGTGGTAACCATTATTCAAAATATAGTGTTTAAAATGTATTTTTGTAAAATACACAGTATATAAAGTTTAATTACACTCTATCTATATACATGTTGTATTCTGTAAATATCCTTATAAACCAATATCAACACTTTCATTTAAAATTACGGGCACTGTCGGCGCGAGAGAAAAAAAAAAGAACAAAATAGTCAAAATTAATACTACTTCTTAAACATCCACACTTTTTATATATTGTTAATTAACTGTAGATCGATAAACCTTCGAACCCTAAATGTGAAGTTGGGCCATTTCTAGATTTGCTTGTCTCATCCTCGTACAAGGTCATGTCAATTTTCTTTCTATCGTTCCAACTGGTATGCAATTGGAGGGACAAACAAGAAGCATCGAATGTATATTTATCATTTATACATGGAATCTTTTATACGTAACACAAGTGTATCGATCGAATTATATATGCCACATTTATTGGTTATTATTTATTCTAATTGAGGTGTGAATCAAATCTCATAAGATGCATCATTTTTCGAAGATGGTAGTCAAATCTTAGCCAATTTCAACATGTCCATCCACGAGAATATGTTGATTGTATTTCATTTGATAGTTGATTGATGTATACATACGCCCAAACATGTTTTTTGCTCCATTTCATGCTATTTAACTTTTGTCAAGCCCTAAAAAAACAAATTCTTCGAATTCTTCCTCACACAAAAATTATTGTGTGATACTAGACAAACTTGACTCCAGATTAAGCACGGGCTCTATTATAGTGCTCGAATAAATTGTTCGCTTTAAATATATAAAATCTGAAATTTGTGGATGTGCTCTATAACTTACTTTTTAAATTCGTGACATAATTATAAGAACAAACAAAAATTAACCTTATAACATATCAATATTTGCATGGATGAAATAAAGCGTGAGAAATTGAAAGAGTCTAATTAATCAACCAAACGAGGCTCGTATCAACTAATTTGTTTCAATTGATTTTGAGTACAAATCAAACATCTTCATTATAGTAGTTTAATGACTCTATACATCTTTTTTTTCTTTCCTTTTTTTAAATTGAGACAAGGAATTAATGACTACTTAACGGAATGGTTTATGAAGAGATGGGAATAATGCATGGGACTGAAACTTCCTTAATTGCTCAAGGGATTCCACCACCTCCTATTCCACCACCAGCTCCTCCACCAAACCCACTACCAGATCCTCCACCCAATCCGCCTCCACCACCGCCTCCGCCTCCGCCTCCGCCACCAAAACCTCCTCCTCCTCCTTGAGCACCATTTCCGGAACCACCACCAAATCCTCCTCCAGAACCAGAACCGGAACCACCTGTCCCTCCACCTCCACCTCCACCGAACCCTCCACCTCCTCCTTGAGAACCACTCCCAAATCCACCACCCAATCCTCCTCCAGAACCAGAACCACCCTCAGATCCTTCACCTCCACCTCCACCGAACCCTCCCCCTCCTCCTTGAGCACCATTTCCAAACCCACCACCCAGTCCTCCTCCAGAACCAGAACCTCCTTCCGTTCCTCCACCTCCACCTCCACCAAACCCTCCACCACCACCTCCTAAATCCCAGTGATCAAACAAGGATTTTTTCTCACCATTGATAGAACCCTCTGAGTCAACAAGCTTTCTTGCAGCGGCGGTGCAAATAAGAACACCAAGAAGAACCGAGAGAACTAATTTGGAAGTCATCTCAATTTTCAAGTAAAAGATAGGTGCTGAATCCTTATTTATGAGAATTTAGGACACCAAAAAGGGATAATATAATGCTACCGATTCATACCATAAACCACGTTTCAATTGTTAATGCACGGTTTCTTTGACGCTCTACCTCCACTTGATTACTCTTAGTTAATTAACAATTAAAAATCACGTGCTTGAATTAATGTCTGAGTTAGTGGGGTCTCATTAACCTCGCAGTTATTAATTTGCAGTAATTCAGTTTATGTTTTTAGATATTAATTAGTGCAATACTGTATGTTTATTACATTAGTCGTATATACACATGTTCTCATATCTTTCCAGGCATTGTAATATTCATTTATATAGTGCAATAATTCAGATTACATAGTGTTATGTAAATATATATTCCACTTTTCACATTCTCAAATGGTTTGATCTGATTTTAAAATTAAGTAAAAAAAATAAGAATAAAAACACCGTCGTTCCTGTGTTAACTAGGAAATTGATTATTATGACATAAAATGCAGGTGTATTAATTCTTATTACAAGCATGGAGATTAGTCTTATCTGGGAAAGTTTTTATAAACGATTTTGTTTATAAATATATATAAATGAGCACTCGATAGGTGGGTACTTTACTTATGGGTTCAATGAAATGTGTGAATAGAAGTGATCTAATTATTTATACAAATGCAGCGATACATAGGCGAAGTTAATTTTCAATTTCAAATTTTGGATACCTATAAATCCCCCGTTTGTTGTAAATTAAAATTAGATTTTTAGTAAATTTTGATAAAAGTTGATGAAATGTGTGGTTGAAAAGTTGTGGAACCCGTGAAATATGTGGTTAAAGTTAATTATTAACTTTGACTTGAGATTAAAATCATATTTTAATTTGTGAGATTAAAATCATATTTTAATTTGTACCAAACAGGGGGCCAAATCCCTCATCACACACCAACTTAAAATGAATAAAAAGTTGATCTTGAGCTACAAATAGCAACTAATATTATAAGAAATCATTTTAATTAACTTTCCTTCATCGAACAAGATTTTCTAGTAAGATGGAAATTGAGAATTTTCATTTGTTTTAGAATATTGATTCTTCTTGATTTGGTGTTATAGGTTAGGGTGAAAGATATAAATTCACATATCTTACAACAAAAAATCTTTAAAACATAATAATGAAAAATCTATAATAAACCAATAGTATGCAAAGCATTATATTATAATGTGTAGGTTGTGACTTATCAGTTAGGAGTGTTTTTGTTTGTTCAGCCATTACAACGACACATTTGTAAATATTTCGAAAGGTGGTAACCATTATTCAAAATATAGTGTTTAAAATGTATTTTTGTAAAATACACAGTATATAAAGTTTAATTACACTCTATCTATATACATGTTGTATTCTGTAAATATCCTTATAAACCAATATCAACACTTTCATTTAAAATTACGGGCACTGTCGGCGCGAGAGAAAAAAAAAAAAAGGAACAAAATAGTCAAAATTAATACTACTTCTTAAACATCCACACTTTTTATATATTGTTAATTAACTGTAGATCGATAAACCTTCGAACCCTAAATGTGAAGTTGGGCCATTTCTAGATTTGCTTGTCTCATCCTCGTACAAGGTCATGTCAATTTTCTTTCTATCGTTCCAACTGGTATGCAATTGGAGGGACAAACAAGAAGCATCGAATGTATATTTATCATTTATACATGGAATCTTTTATACGTAACACAAGTGTATCGATCGAATTATATATGCCACCTTTATTGGTTATTATTTATTCTAATTGAGGCGTGAATCAAATCTCATAAGATGCATCATTTTTCGAAGATGGTAGTCAAATCTTAGCCAATTTCAACATGTGCACCCACGAGAATATGTTGATCGTATTTCATTTGATAGTTGATTGATGTATACATACGCCCAAACATGTTTTTTGCTCCATTTCATGCTATTTAACTTTTGTCAAGCCCTAAAAAAACAAATTCTTCGAATTCTTCCTCACACAAAAATTATTGTGTGATACTAGACAAACTTGACTCCAGATTAAGCACGGGCTAGATTATAGTGCTCGAATAAATTGTTCGCTTTAAATATATAAAATCTGAAATTTGTGGATGTGCTCTATAACTTACTTTTTAAATTCGTGACATAATTATAAGAACAAACAAAAATTAACCTTATAACATATCAATATTTGCATGGATGAAATAAAGCGTGAGAAATTGAAAGAGTCTAATTAATCAACCAAACGAGGCTCGTATCAACTAATTTGTTTCAATTGATTTTGAGTACAAATCAAACATCTTCATTATAGTAGTTTAATGACTCTATACATCTTTTTTTTCTTTCCTTTTTTTAAATTGAGACAAGGAATTAATGACTACTTAACGGAATGGTTTATGAAGAGATGGGAATAATGCATGGGACTGAAACTTCCTTAATTGCTCAAGGGATTCCACCACCTCCTATTCCACCACCAGCTCCTCCACCAAACCCACTACCAGATCCTCCACCCAATCCGCCTCCACCACCGCCTCCGCCACCAAAACCTCCTCCTCCTCCTTGAGCACCATTTCCGGAACCACCACCAAATCCTCCTCCAGAACCAGAACCGGAACCACCTGTCCCTCCACCTCCACCTCCACCGAACCCTCCACCTCCTCCTTGAGAACCACTCCCAAATCCACCACCCAATCCTCCTCCAGAACCAGAACCACCCTCAGATCCTTCACCTCCACCTCCACCTCCACCGAACCCTCCCCCTCCTCCTTGAGCACCATTTCCAAACCCACCACCCAGTCCTCCTCCAGAACCAGAACCTCCTTCCGTTCCTCCACCTCCACCTCCACCAAACCCTCCACCACCACCTCCACCTCCTAAATCCCAGTGATCAAACAAGGATTTTTTCTCACCATTGATAGAACCCTCTGAGTCAACAAGCTTTCTTGCAGTGGCGGTGCAAATAAGAACACCAAGAAGAACCGAGAGAACTAATTTGGAAGTCATCTCAATTTTCAAGTAAAAGATAGGTGCTGAATCCTTATTTATGAGAATTTAGGACACCAAAAAGGGATAATATAATGCTACCGATTCATACCATAAACCACGTTTCAATTGTTAATGCACGGTTTCTTTGACGCTCTACCTCCACTTGATTACTCTTAGTTAATTAACAATTAAAAATCACGTGCTTGAATTAATGTCTGAGTTAGTGGGGTCTCATTAACCTCGCAGTTATTAATTTGCAGTAATTCAGTTTATGTTTTTAGATATTAATTAGTGCAATATTGTATGTTTATTACATTAGTCGTATATACACATGTTCTCATATCTTTCCAGGCATTGTAATATTCATTTATATAGTGCAATAATTCAGATTACATAGTGTTATGTAAATATATATTCCACTTTTCACATTCTCAAATGGTTTGATCTGATTTTAAAATTAAGTAAAAAAATAAGAATAAAAACACCGTCGTTCCTGTGTTAACTAGGAAATTGATTATTATGACATAAAATGCAGGTGTATTAATTCTTATTACAAGCATGGAGATTAGTCTTATCTGGGAAAGTTTTTATAAACGATTTTGTTTATAAATATATATAAATGAGCACTCGATAGGTGGGTACTTTACTTATGGGTTCAATGAAATGTGTGAATAGAAGTGATTTAATTATTTATACAAGTGCAGCGATACATAGGCGAAGTTAATTTTCAATTTCAAATTTTGGATACCTATAAATCCCCCGTTTGTTGTAAATTAAAATTAGATTTTTAGTAAATTTTGATAAAAGTTGATGAAATGTGTGGTTGAAAAGTTGTGGATCCCATGAAATATGTGGTTAAAGTTAATTATTAACTTTGACTTGAGATTAAAATCATATATTAATTTGTACCAAACAGGGGGCTAAATCCTTCATCACACACCAACTTAAAAGGAATAAAAAGTTGATCTTGAGCTACAAATAGCAACTAATATTATAAGAAAATCATTTTGATTAACTTTCATTCATCGAACAAGATTTTCTAGTAAGATGGAAATTGAGAATTTTCATTTGTTTTAGAATATTGATTCTTCTTGATTTGGTGTTATAGGTTAGGGTGAAAGATATAAATTCACATATCTTACAACAAAAAATCTCTAAAACATAATAATGAAAAATCTATAATAAACCAATAGTATGCAAAGCATTATACTATAATGTGTAGGTTGTGACTTATCAGTTAGGAGTGTTTTTGTTTGTTCAGCCATTACAACGACACATTTGTAAATATTTCGAAAAGTGGTAACCATTATTCAAAATATAGTGTTTAAAATGTATTTTTGTAAAATACACAGTATATAAAGTTTAATTACACTCTATCTATATACATGTTGTATTCTGTAAATATCCTTATAAACCAATATCAACACTTTCATTTAAAATTACGGGCACTGTCGGCGTGAGAGAAAAAAAAAAGAACAAAATAGTCAAAATTAATACTACTTCTTAAACATCCACACTTTTTATATATTGTTAATTAACTGTAGATCGATAAACCTTCGAACCCTAAATGTGAAGTTGGGCCATTTCTAGATTTGCTTGTCTCATCCTCGTACAAGGTCATGTCAATTTTCTTTCTATCGTTCCAACTGGTATGCAATTGGAGGGACAAACAAGAAGCATCGAATGTATATTTATCATTTATACATGGAATCTTTTATACGTAACACAAGTGTATCGATCGAATTATATATGCCACATTTATTGGTTATTATTTATTCTAATTGAGGCGTGAATCAAATCTCATAAGATGCATCATTTTTCGAAGATGGTAGTCAAATCTTAGCCAATTTCAACATGTCCATCCACGAGAATATGTTGCTTGTATTTCATTTGATAGTTGATTGATGTATACATACGCCCAAACATGTTTTTTGCTCCATTTCATGCTATTTAACTTTTGTCAAGCCCTAAAAAAACAAATTCTTCGAATTCTTCCTCACACAAAAATTATTGTGTGATACTAGACAAACTTGACTCCAGATTAAGCACGGGCTCTATTATAGTGCTCGAATAAATTGTTCGCTTTAAATATATAAAATCTGAAATTTGTGGATGTGCTCTATAACTTACTTTTTAAATTCGTGACATAATTATAAGAACAAACAAAAATTAACCTTATAACATATCAATATTTGCATGGATGAAATAAAGCGTGAGAAATTGAAAGAGTCTAATTAATCAACCAAACGAGGCTCGTATCAACTAATTTGTTTCAATTGATTTTGAGTACAAATCAAACATCTTCATTATAGTAGTTTAATGACTCTATACATCTTTTTTTTCTTTCCTTTTTTTAAATTGAGACAAGGAATTAATGACTACTTAACGGAATGGTTTATGAAGAGATGGGAATAATGCATGGGACTGAAACTTCCTTAATTGCTCAAGGGATTCCACCACCTCCTATTCCACCACCAGCTCCTCCACCAAACCCACTACCAGATCCTCCACCCAATCCGCCTCCACCACCGCCTCCGCCCGCCTCCGCCACCAAAAACTCCTCCTCCTCCTTGAGAACCATTTCGCGGAACCACCACCAAATCCTCCTTCAGAACCAGAACCGGAACCCCCTGTCCCTCCACCTCCACCTCCAACGAACCCTCCACCTCCTCCTTGAGAACCACTCCCCAATCCACCACCCAATCCTCCTCCATAACCAGAACCACCCTCAGATCCTTCACCTCCACCTCCACCGACCCTCCCCCTCCTCCTTTAGCACCATTTCCAAACCCCCCACCCAGTCCTCCTCCAGAACCAGAACCTCCTTCCCTTCCTCCACCTCCACCTGCACCAAACCCTCCACCACCACCCTCCACCAAGCCCTCCACCTCCTAAATCCCAGTGATCAAACAAGGATTTTTTCTCACCATTGATAGAACCCTCAGAGTCAACAAGCTTTCTTGCAGTGGCGGTGCAAATAAGAACACAAAGAAGAACCGAGAGAACTAATTTGGAAGTAATCTCAATTTTCAAGTAAAAGATAGGTGCTGAATCCTTATTTATGAGAATTTATGACACCAAAAAGGGATAATATAATGCTACCGATTCATACCATAAACCAAGTTTCAATTGTTAATGCACGGTTTCTTTGACGCTCTACCTCCACTTGATTACTCTTAGTTAATTTAACAATTAAAATCACGTGCTTGAATTAATGTCTGAGTTTGTGGGGTCTCATTAACCTCGCAGTTATTAATTTGCAGTAATTCAGTTTATGTTTTTAGATATTAATTAGTGCAATATTGTATGTTTATTACATTAGTCGTATATACACATGTTCTCATATCTTTCCAGGAAAATTGTAATTTCATTTATATAGTGCAATAATTCAGATTACATAGTGTTACTTTAATATATATTATTCCACTTTTCACATTCTCAAATGGGTTTCGAAAATCTGATTTTTTAAAATTAAGAAAAAAATAAGAATAAAAACACCGTCGTTTCCTGTGTTAACTAGGATAATTGATTTATTATGACATAAAATGCAGGTGTATTAATTCTTATTACAAGCATGGAGATTAGTCTTATCTGGGAAAGTTTTTATAAACGATTTTTTTTTTTGTTTATAAATATATATAAATTTAGCACTCGATAGGTGGGTCCTTTACTTATGGTTTCAATGAAATGTGTGAATAGAAGTGATTTAATTATTATACAAATGAAGCGATACATAGGCGAAGTTAATTTTCAATTTCAAATTTTGGATACCTATAAATCCCCCGTTTTGTTTGTAAATTAAAATTAGATTTTATAGTAAATTTTGATAAAAGTTGATGAATGTGTGGGTTGAAAAAGTTTGGATCCCATGAAAATAGGTGGTTAAAGTTTAATTAGTAACTTTGACTTGAGATAAAATCTATTTTAATTGTACCAAACAGGGGGCTAAATCCTTCATCACACGAGAAGCAGAAAACCTACCAACTTAAAAAGGTGAATAAAAAGTATGATCTTGACAGCTACAAAATACACACTAATATTTATAAAGAAAATCATTCTTGAGTAACACTTTCATTCATCGAACAAAAGAATTTTCTAGTAAGAAATGGAAATTGGAATTTTTCATTTGTTTTAGAAAATATTGCTTCTTCTTGATTTGGTGTTATAGGTTACGGTGAAAGATATAAATTCACATATTCTATAACAAACACAATTAACAAAATATATATATAAAAAAAAAAAAAAAAAATCTATAAATAAAACAATAGTATGCAAAGCATTATATTATAATGTGTAGTTATCGTGAACTTATCAGTTACATCGTGTTTTTTGTTTGTTCAGCCATTAAAACGACACATTTGTAAATATTTCGAAAAGTGGTAACCATAATTCAAATATAGTGTTTTAAAATGTATTTTCTAGTAAAATACACAGTATATAAAAGTATTATTACACTCTATCTAATACATGTTGTATTCCTAGTAAATTCCTTACATAAACCACAAATCAACACTTTCATTTAAAAATTATCGGGCACTGTCGGCGCGAGAGACAAAAAAAAAAAAAGAAACAAAATAGTCAAAATTAATACACTACACATTACTTAAACAACCACACTTTTTTTTTTTATAATATTGATTATAATTAACTGTATCGATAAACCTTCGAACCCTAAATGTGAAGTTGGGCCATTTCTAGATTTGCTCTGTCTCATCCTCGACAAGGTCGTCAAAATTTTCTAATTCTATCAAGTTCCAACTGTAGCCGATTCTGGAGGGACAAACAAGACAAGCATCGAAATGTTATCTTTATCATTTAATACATGGAATCTTTTAAAATACGTAACACAAGTGCTAATCGATCGAATTATATATGCCACATTTATTGTGGTTTTATTATTTATTCTAATTGATTGCGTGAAATCCAAAATCTCATAAAATGCATCATATATTTCGAGATGGTAGTCAAATCTTAGCAAATTTCAACATGTCCACCATCCACGAGAATAATGTATAAGCTATGTATTTCAATTTGATAGTTGTGATTGCAATGTAATACATACGCCCAAAACATGTTTTTTGGACTCACATTTCATGCTATTTAATTTTTGTCAAGCCCTAAAAAAACAAATTCTTCCCTCAGAAACTTCCTTCAAGAGTAAGTCATTAACAACATTTGTAACTAATCTTGGTATAAGAGATGTCATTTCCCTATATTCTGTTGTAGTAGTAGTAGAGTCGGCCTTGAGCTGGTTTTAAAAAAAATAAATACAGCTTCCTGCATTTCTTCTTGGTCAGTGAGAACACCAGCCTTGTAGTAATACTATTTAGCATAGTTTTTTTGTGTCTCTTTCGCCTAGCAGAAGCATGAAAGAAAGCTGCGTTCTTATCCCCACATGACAACCACTTAACTCGTGACTATTGACGCTTATAAATCTCCTCTTGCAACAAAAGTCTCTTTAAAGCTATGAGATGCCCAAAGTTTGATGAGTTTGTATGTTGTTCTCCAATATGAGAATTTTATCACGAGTTTCATTAATTTTTTGAGAAATATTCCCAAAGACGACTTCGTTCTAGAGTTTAATCATCCTTTAATCTCTTTAATTTATAAGAAACTCGAGCTATACCAAAAAGAGAGCAAGGTCTCGTCTAGAAATCTGTAGCCATAGGAATAAAAGAAGAGTTTTGAAACCACGTCTTTTGAAGAAGAAGAGGAGCATGATCAGAATGGTTACGCTCAAGATGTACAACTATAGAGTTTGCAAAAATAGCTATCCAATCATGATTGACAAGAGCCCTATTAAGCTGTTCCCATAACAATAAGCCATTCCTGTTATGATGACATATAAATCACGAGCATGTGAAACATCATACAACGAATTCGCATCTACAAATTGCACAAAGTCTTGCTTAGCAGCTCGCGCAAGGGAGGACCACAGAGATCTCCGCATCAAATAAACGCACTTAGTATAAACCACCACCAAGACTACAATGACTCTTTTCCAATCTAAAATGATTGCCATAAATTGATTTATGGTAAAGCTGTGATTACCAGGTAAACACAACCAAACCTTTCTTCCTTCACTTGGGGGGGGGGGGGAGAGAGAGAGAGAGAGAGAGAGAGAGAGAGAGAGGGGTGGAGAGAGAGAGTGGAGAGAGAGAGCGTGGAGATGGAAGAGAAGTGAGTGAGGATGAGCGTAGAGTGGAAGAGTTATGTAGAACGAGAGAGAGAGAGTCCACTTCCTCAACTATACAAAAGTAATTACTTCAACCACATACACTCCCTTCACTTAAAATTAAGGATATTTTTGACAAAAGAGAAAAAATTAACACAAAATGGTCAAATGAGAATGTTTCTCAAACCTCTACACATTTGTATATTGCTAATCATTTGGACTGTTTCTAGATTTGCTTCTTTCATAAAAGAAGCATTGAATCATGTATATGTATAAATTGAATATTTATCTTGATATGTAACACTATAGTATTAAATAATATATGTCACATTTAGTTATTATTATTTATTCTAATTGAGTTGAAATGCATCCTTTTTTGAAGATGTCTAATCTTAGCCAATTTCAACATGGCACATAAGCATGCTGATTATGTTTCATTTGATAGTTGATAGATGTTTATATATGCTCAAACATGTTTTTGGATCCATTTTCGTGCTATCTAATTTGTCTCAAGTCCTAAGAAAAATAAAATATCAAATCCTTCCTCACACACAAAAATTCTTGTGACACTAAATTGAGCATGCCAAAATCGACTCTAAATTGAGTATTGAAGTCAAGTTGGATATGATTTTTTAATTTGAAACTAAGTATTAGATGACTTTTATTCACTTAGAAAATATAATATTATATTGCTCAAATAAATTGTTTGCTTTAAACATATTTAAATTCCAAATTTTTGAAATGAGATCTATTATTTGGTTTTTAAATTTGTGACATAATTATATAAGAACAAAGAAAAATTACCTTATAACATATAAAGATTTGCATGGAAGAAATAAAACATGAGAAATTGAAACAAGCTCATATCATCTAATTTGTTTTAATTAATTTTGAGTACGAATCAAACACCTTCATCATAGTTGTTTAATAACTTTGTATTTTTTTTTTCTTTTTTTAAATTGAGACAAGAAATTAATCACTAGTAAATGGAATGGTTTATTAAGAGATGGGAAACGCATGGGATTGAAACTTCCTTAATTACTCAAACTCGAGGGATTCCACCACCAACTCCTCCACCAAATCCACTACCAGATCCTCCACCCAATCCGCCTCCACCAAACCCTCCACCTCCTCTTTGAGAACCACTTCCAAACCCACCACCCAATCCTCCTCTAGAATCAGAACCATCCTCTGATCCTCCACCTCTACCTCTTTCTTACATTCCTTGGTAAATCTGTTTCTCGAAATAAAAAACTCAATACCTAGTGTAAAAATACGTGATACAGGAAATCAAAAATTCATGAACACAAATAAGCATGCTAGTTTGAGACGTGACATTAATGTCAATCAAAACACCAACCGAAACATTAACATCACAAGACATCAAAACTTAAACAACTATACATCAATATGCAATGCACATGCTCCCCCTTACTACAAACTTTCAATGTTTTTATGCAGTAGGCAAATGTATCTATGTCTCTTCCCAACGATCCATAAGACATAAAATGCAAATACAAATGTTAATTTACCTTATCGAGTTCTTCCCATTTTTTTTTGTCACAAATGATGAAAGGATAAAAAAATTCTTTTAACAATAACATAAAATCACTAAAATATGCAGTCGTTACCATGCATGTATAATCAATGTGCAATAAACCTTCCCACATATTCAGTTCAAGTTACCATGGAATAAATTGTATAAGTGACTCATGTGTGTAAAATGTAACTATTCCTTTTCAAGCAGAACTCCAAACCTTAATTTTGTGAGAAAGGATATGCTAAACATCACTGTCAATAAGTATATTCCTCTACTTATGAAAGTCAAACCATTTGACGCGCATTAAGACCTTGAAATAAAAAATCATTTATCTTTTCTTTTCTCTCCCTGAATTTTTGCATATATATTTCTCACATTTTTCAATATTTTTAAGCTCATAATTATTTTTTACATATTAAATGCCGGCTTTTCTTCATTAAGTGACTAAGATTACCCATGTAGTGAGCTTTAGGCCGGTTAACCCAAGTTAGTAGACTTCGAAAAAGAACATAAGACATTGAGCTTTTTATAGCATTGGGTAAATTTGAGTTTAGGTCTAATAACGTCAACTCATGTTCAAAGTCACACCTTACTAACATGTGACTGTCATCCCAAATCTCACAGTCCCACTAACAGAGGGTACATGAAGACACATATACTAAACACTCCATATCAACCCAAGCAAGTAATGAAAACTATATTACAACTCATCAATTATGTTCATACATGATCACAACATGCAAGTTTAGGAATGTTATATATCATGCTGTAAAAACAAATTCCATAATTTTTTTTTTTCAATTTTTCAATTTTTTTTTTGTATAAAACATGAATGCACCATGCATAAAAAATGTCAAACACACAAATAAAAAAATAAAAAATATGCACGTATTTTCTCCTAGAAAACAAACAAATAAATGTGATGCATGCATAAATCAATGTCACAAAATGTGAAAGCATGAGTATGCATAAAAAATACCTAATCGGTTAGATTTGTAAATGCTCTTACATTTGAGAGCACCGTGATCTATTTCACGAATTTTAAGATAACTCTTTTTTACCCAGACGTGCCCTGGTACGAGAACGATTCCCATACAATTGTGTCATCAACTTGGTCAAACGATTCACTCAATTAGTAAGGAATCTAATCTGACCAACAAACTTGATTTCTATTTCTATTAAGACTCTTGACTCTTTGTCTATTCAGGAATTGATGACATCTAGGGCATATACATCCTTCACCTCAGTGAAAGCAGGTCGGGACAAACCTAGGACAATGTTATGTGGACGTTGACGTCTATTCCTAGGTCGACGGGTCCTACACTGTGTAGTAGGCCTCTGTCTAACACATATTTGGACTGGTCATTGGCAGGGACAAATGTGATCTTGGACATACTAGCACCGTTATCCTTAAAACCTAGACCTCCCTTATTTTCAGCCGACTTGCCCATTCCGAACGTTAGAACCTTTTAGAACCACTAAAGAAGGCAAGCAATTGAGACTTAGAATATTCTAGATCGTTCAAAAGGTTCTTAACCTGGATTTCTAAGGTTTCTCTCTCAGTGGTCAATTATCTGACTTTTCTAGAGGACTTCTCAAGCTCACTGGTGAGGTTCTTAACTTGAGTGTCTAAAGTTTCATTCATGGATTTTACTTTACTCATGATCGAAATAAATCCCTTAATGTGCCCTACTAACTTCTCATTTTCCAATTCAAGTTCCTTATTATTCGCACTAAAGGCTTTATTTTTAGTAAGTATCTTAAAACTCTCCTAATATACATGTTATCATAAGCTTCTTGGATATCTTCCTTACTCTCAGAATTGTCATAATCAGAATCCTCATCACTATCTAAGTCATTTTCTCTTTCAATCCCTTGGTCAGATTCATTCTTAATTCTTGTAGTAAAGATAAGATATTTTCCACTTTCCCCAATGTGGATTTCCCACTCTAATTGTTCAAGTTAGACTCATCATCAGTGAGAGTAGCATTCGTAGCCTTATCCGAGCTTCTCCTACTGCTAGGGCACTCACTCCTAATGTGGCCAAAACCTCGATAATTATGGCACCATATAGATTTAGATTTTCTCCTAGAATCACTCGGGCTACCTTTGTGTCTCTCTTGAGGATTATTTTTCTTTCTAAATATTTTTCGAAATTTTCTAGCTAGATAAGCTAAATCTTCATTATCCGATGAATCAGAATCACAAGATTCAATCTGGATGTTTCTCACGAATTTCAAGGCTAGAGATTTATCATTAACAAGTTTATCTAAGGTCAGCTCATACGTCTGGAGAGATCCAACTAACTCATCTACCTTAATAAAATCTATGTCCTTACTTTCTTCAATCGTCGTGATTTTAGGACTGAGACGCTAGGGTAAGGATCTAAGGATTTTTCTAACAATTTTAGGCTCAAGGATTCTCCCACCTAGGTTGAAACTAGAATTTACTACGTCATTTAATCTCGCATATAATTCACCAAGTGTCTCATCCTCATTCATCATAATCTCTTCAAACATGTGGTCAACATTTGCAACTTAGAGTTTTTAACAGCCTGAGTTCCCTCATGTGTGGTTTGTAGAATATCCCAAACCTCTTTGGCTACCTCACACATAAACACTCTCCTAAACTCTTCCGAGGATACCACCATAAATAAGACTTTACCATTCCTGTTACATTCATCTAAATTCGTCCTAGTCCAATTAGCAATGGGAGTGAGAGCCACTACGTTGTCTACAATTGTACTAGGGACACTACAACCATTCACCGCACTCAACCAAATCCGTTCATCCATAGATTTTAAGAACGCTATCATCCTTAACTTTTCAATATGCATAGTTAGTGCCATCAAAGTATGGCGAGACAGACAATGAACTATTCATCTAAACAAATTTAGGTCAGAAATCAAAATTAGGTTCTGATACCAATTGAAAATATGTAGTTTACTAATTAAGTTTGACTTTACATGTAGAATTATTCTATTAAAAGCAACAAGTCATTTTTAATAGTTTCTAGATGATTAAGCGTACAATTCAATTATCCTATGTTCAAATACCACAGTTTGTAATATGAAAAATAATAAATAATGAATACCGACATGATGATGGAAATACCTAACTGGGTAAAAACTTCGGGACCAAGCCAGTTACCTCTACTATAGACAATATGCATTACAGTCCGTTTCCAGCTTAGCAAATTCGACTAGTTCCCAGTGTTGTAATTTCCATAACATCTAAGATTTGCTGTTCCTCCAGACTCACGATCTTCTACCGTAAATATCATCTAACCACCCGACTAGATTTCTCGATCTACCTCATGTAGCTTCCAAGATCTGCTGTAAATTTCAGACTAACAATCTTATGTAATAATCACTTCCAAGTGGATACCCAGGAATCTCCTATTCATGTTCTTTGTATGCTTGTAGTCCAACCGCTCTCAACCTCCAGAAACTTGTGAAGTCCAACTGAGAAAGTACCTTCCTCAAAATGTTAAGGAAGTCAGGTGTTTTGGATTCAAAAACCTTGATATTTTCCCAAAACTTGGTTGTCGGATATCAAGAATGACGGATAAATCAATCAATGAATTATGTTCTTGGATTTCTCTAATAATGTGAAAGTGGTTTTCAATTGAAGCACAATGAAGCAACCCTCCAAAATTCGTCCCAGACATCTGTATTTATATAGGTGGGGACGTTTAGGTGTTATGGGCCATGTAAAATTCTTCAAAATCGTAAATTAGGTCTTATCGCATAAATATGTCACTTGAGCGAGGGAGCTATCGCTTGAGCAATAGCGAGGTGAAAGACAGGCGACAATATTTCTGTTTTTGCCGCTCAAGCCAAGACATGTTGACAATCTAGCGAAATTTGTGCTTCACATTTTCCTTGTTTTCAACCTCTAACCCTAACTTAACTCATCCATACAAAACTGCATCCAAGTCTTGACTTTTTACAAGTGTTCGATCAAAACCCTTTTGTTCACAAATATGCCAATTACAACACTGGACCCAACAAAATCAATCTTTGCTTCAATATTTTTCCAATTTTTGTATTGTTGATATGTTCATAATTTTCTCCCGCAAGTGTGTTTGAGAACCATTTTTCTTAAAAATGAGATTTTAATGGTGATTTTTTGAAGAATGTACAGATAAAAAGTATGAGAAAGTTCTAGATTTATGTACTAGAAGAACATGTGATTGAAAATAAGTTTTTTTTTTAAAAAATGAGTTTTAAGATAATGGGATTAAACAAAGCTTATATCGTGATGAGTTATATATTTTTTGTCCGAGATGAGTTGAAGCTAAGTTTGGGAACTGTAGAAGAAATTTTGAAATTTAAATAGACATTTCGAGAGTGTTAGGTTTTAGATGTTTTATAATTGACAATTCTGTAAACAAAAGGACTGATTTGTACTATGTTTAAAAATTCAAGGAGTAATGTGCAAATAGTTGAAAATAGGGTTATTAGGTCTAGGGTTCGAGAATGAGAAAGATAGGAAAATGGCGAGGATTTTCGCTAGACTGTTGTCAAGGTTTGGCTCGAGCTACAAAAATAGGAACATCTTCGCTGGACTGTCGCCCCTCCTTCGCTCGAGAGACAGACTATCATTCGACCATCGCTAAGCCCATGCTCGAACGACGTGGTTATCTGGAAAAAATATATTTCTCGATTTAAAGGCTTTTTACCTGACCCATTCGTTTCCTAACCTACCTATATATACCAAAACACATCTGTATGAAAATTTACAAGGTTTAACATTGAGAGAGCTTCATCCGCGAGAGATTCATTCTATTTTATCTTTCAACTTTCGCCTATTTCGATTGTTTTGGTGAGAAAAATATAGTTCCAATAATACAAATACCAAATTGCATTTCCTCTACATCTAGTTAGAGTTCTGAAGATCGAGGAAAGTTGTCTGGAGTTTCAGTCTGTGAAGAACAATGTGTTCTTCATTGATCTACGGGAGATGGACGATTTCACAAAACTAGGAGTATTGTAGGGTAGTAGATTCCATAGAGTTTTGGCAATAACAGCTAAGGATTGGTGCAGGGGAGTACGGGATCCAGGGAGAGCTGTAAAGAGTACAGTCGAGAGATTAGATAGTACGGGTCATCTAGCCTGATATATTGTAAGTTGTTAAAATCGTTTATAGTGGTTTGCCTGACAAAGTGTCTGGAGTTTTTTCCAGTTGCGTTTCTCCGTGATCAGATATGTCTTAAGTAGGAAATTGATTATTATGACATAAAATGCAGGTGTATTAATTCTTATTACAAGCATGGAGATTAGTCTTATCTGGGAAAGTTTTTATAAACGATTTTGTTTATAAATATATATAAATGAGCACTCGATAGGTGGGTACTTTACTTATGGGTTCAATGAAATGTGTGAATAGAAGTGATTTAATTATTTATACAAATGCAGCGATACATAGGCGAAGTTAATTTTCAATTTCAAATTTTGGATACCTATAAATCCCCCGTTTGTTGTAAATTAAAATTAGATTTTTAGTAAATTTTGATAAAAGTTGATGAAATGTGTGGTTGAAAAGTTGTGGATCCCATGAAATATGTGGTTAAAGTTAATTATTAACTTTGACTTGAGATTAAAATCATATTTTAATTTGTACCAAACAGGGGGCTAAATCCTTCATCACACACCAACTTAAAAGGAATAAAAAGTTGATCTTGAGCTACAAATAGCAACTAATATTATAAGAAAATCATTTTGATTAACTTTCATTCATCGAACAAGATTTTCTAGTAAGATGGAAATTGAGAATTTTCATTTGTTTTAGAATATTGATTCTTCTTGATTTGGTGTTATAGGTTAGGGTGAAAGATATAAATTCACATATCTTACAACAAAAAATCTTTAAAACATAATAATGAAAAATCTATAATAAACCAATAGTATGCAAAGCATTATATTATAATGTGTAGGTTGTGACTTATCAGTTAGGAGTGTTTTTGTTTGTTCAGCCATTACAACGACACATTTGTAAATATTTCGAAAAGTGGTAACCATTATTCAAAATATAGTGTTTAAAATGTATTTTTTTAAAATACACAGTATATAAAGTTTAATTACACTCTATCTATATACATGTTGTATTCTGTAAATATCCTTATAAACCAATATCAACACTTTCATTTAAAATTACGGGCACTGTCGGCGCGAGAGAAAAAAAAAAGAACAAAATAGTCAAAATTAATACTACTTCTTAAACATCCACACTTTTTATATATTGTTAATTAACTGTAGATCGATAAACCTTCGAACCCTAAATGTGAAGTTGGGCCATTTCTAGATTTGCTTGTCTCATCCTCGTACAAGGTCATGTCAATTTTCTTTCTATCGTTCCAACTGGTATGCAATTGGAGGGACAAACAAGAAGCATCGAATGTATATTTATCATTTATACATGGAATCTTTTATACGTAACACAAGTGTATCGATCGAATTATATATGCCACATTTATTGGTTATTATTTATTCTAATTGAGGCGTGAATCTAATCTCATAAGATGCATCATTTTTCGAAGATGGTAGTCAAATCTTAGCCAATTTCAACATGTCCATCCACGAGAATATGTTGCTTGTATTTCATTTGATAGTTGATTGATGTATACATACGCCCAAACATGTTTTTTGCTCCATTTCATGCTATTTAACTTTTGTCAAGCCCTAAAAAAACAAATTCTTCGAATTCTTCCTCACACAAAAATTATTGCGTGATACTAGACAAACTTGACTCCAGATTAAGCACGGGCTCTATTATAGTGCTCGAATAAATTGTTCGCTTTAAATATATAAAATCTGAAATTTGTGGATGTGCTCTATAACTTACTTTTTAAATTCGTGACATAATTATAAGAACAAACAAAAATTAACCTTATAACATATCAATATTTGCATGGATGAGATAAAGCGTGAGAAATTGAAAGAGTCTAATTAATCAACCAAACGAGGCTCGTATCAACTAATTTGTTTCAATTGATTTTGAGTACAAATCAAACATCTTCATTATAGTAGTTTAATGACTCTATACATCTTTTTTTTCTTTCCTTTTTTTAAATTGAGACAAGGAATTAATGACTACTTAACGGAATGGTTTATGAAGAGATGGGAATAATGCATGGGACTGAAACTTCCTTAATTGCTCAAGGGATTCCACCACCTCCTATTCCACCACCAGCTCCTCCACCAAACCCACTACCAGATCCTCCACCCAATCCGCCTCCGCCACCAAAACCTCCTCCTCCTCCTTGAGCACCATTTCCGGAACCACCACCAAATCCTCCTCCAGAACCAGAACCGGAACCACCTGTCCCTCCACCTCCACCTCCACCGAACCCTCCACCTCCTCCTTGAGAACCACTCCCAAATCCACCACCCAATCCTCCTCCAGAACCAGAACCACCCTCAGATCCTTCACCTCCACCTCCACCTCCACCGAACCCTCCCCCTCCTCCTTGAGCACCATTTCCAAACCCACCACCCAGTCCTCCTCCAGAACCAGAACCTCCTTCCGTTCCTCCACCTCCACCTCCACCAAACCCTCCACCACCACCTCCACCAAGCCCTCCACCTCCTAAATCCCAGTGATCAAACAAGGATTTTTTCTCACCATTGATAGAACCCTCTGAGTCAACAAGCTTTCTTGCAGTGGCGGTGCAAATAAGAACACCAAGAAGAACCGAGAGAACTAATTTGGAAGTCATCTCAATTTTCAAGTAAAAGATAGGTGCTGAATCCTTATTTATGAGAATTTAGGACACCAAAAAGGGATAATATAATGCTACCGATTCATACCATAAACCACGTTTCAATTGTTAATGCACGGTTTCTTTGACGCTCTACCTCCACTTGATTACTCTTAGTTAATTAACAATTAAAAATCACGTGCTTGAATTAATGTCTGAGTTAGTGGGGTCTCATTAACCTCGCAGTTATTAATTTGCAGTAATTCAGTTTATGTTTTTAGATATTAATTAGTGCAATATTGTATGTTTATTACATTAGTCGTATATACACATGTTCTCATATCTTTCCAGGCATTGTAATATTCATTTATATAGTGCAATAATTCAGATTACATAGTGTTATGTAAATATATATTCCACTTTTCACATTCTCAAATGGTTTGATCTGATTTTAAAATTAAGTAAAAAAATAAGAATAAAAACACCGTCGTTCCTGTGTTAACTAGGAAATTGATTATTATGACATAAAATGCAGGTGTATTAATTCTTATTACAAGCATGGAGATTAGTCTTATCTGGGAAAATTTTTATAAACGATTTTGTTTATAAATATATATAAATGAGCACTCGATAGGTGGGTACTTTACTTATGGGTTCAATGAAATGTGTGAATAGAAGTGATTTAATTATTTATAGAAATGCCGCGATACATAGGCGAAGTTAATTTTCAATTTCAAATTTTGGATACCTATAAATCCCCCGTTTGTTGTAAATTAAAATTAGATTTTTAGTAAATTTTGATAAAAGTTGATGAAATGTGTGGTTGAAAAGTTGTGGATCCCATGAAATATGTGGTTAAAGTTAATTATTAACTTTGACTTGAGATTAAAATCATATTTTAATTTGTACCAAACAGGGGGCTAAATCCTTCATCACACACCAACTTAAAAGGAATATAAAGTTGATCTTGAGCTACAAATAGCAACTAATATTATAAGAAAATCATTTTGATTAACTTTCATTCATCGAACAAGATTTTCTAGTAAGATGGAAATTGAGAATTTTCATTTGTTTTAGAATATTGATTCTTCTTGATTTGGTGTTATAGGTTAGGGTGAAAGATATAAATTCACATATCTTACAACAAAAAATCTTTAAAACATAATAATGAAAAATCTATAATAAACCAATAGTATGCAAAGCATTATATTATAATGTGTAGGTTGTGACTTATCAGTTAGGAGTGTTTTTGTTTGTTCAGCCATTACAACGACACATTTGTAAATATTTCGAAAAGTGGTAACCATTATTCAAAATATAGTTTTTAAAATGTATTTTTGTAAAATACACAGTATATAAAGTTTAATTACACTCTATCTATATACATGTTGTATTCTGTAAATATCCTTATAAACCAATATCAACACTTTCATTTAAAATTACGGGCACTGTCGGCGCGAGAGAAAAAAAAAAGAACAAAATAGTCAAAATTAATACTACTTCTTAAACATCCACACTTTTTATATTTTGTTAATTAACTGTAGATCGATAAACCTTCGAACCCTAAATGTGAAGTTGGGCCATTTCTAGATTTGCTTGTCTCATCCTCGTACAAGGTCATGTCAATTTTCTTTCTATCGTTCCAACTGGTATGCAATTGGAGGGACAAACAAGAAGCATCGAATGTATATTTATCATTTATAAATGGAATCTTTTATACGTAACACAAGTGTATCGATCGAATTATATATGCCACATTTATTGGTTATTATTTATTCTAATTGAGGCGTGAATCAAATCTCATAAGATGCATCATTTTTCGAAGATGGTAGTCAAATCTTAGCCAATTTCAACATGTCCATCCACGAGAATATGTTGCTTGTATTTCATTTGATAGTTGATTGATGTATACATACGCCCAAACATGTTTTTTGCTCCATTTCATGCTATTTAACTTTTGTCAAGCCCTAAAAAAACAAATTCTTCGAATTCTTCCTCACACAAAAATTATTGTGTGATACTAGACAAACTTGACTCCAGATTAAGCACGGGCTCTATTATAGTGCTCGAATAAATTGTTCGCTTTAAATATATAAAATCTGAAATTTGTGGATGTGCTCTATAACTTACTTTTTAAATTCGTGACATAATTATAAGAACAAACAAAAATTAACCTTATAACATATCAATATTTGCATGGATGAAATAAAGCGTGAGAAATTGAAAGAGTCTAATTAATCAACCAAACGAGGCTCGTATCAACTAATTTGTTTCAATTGATTTTGAGTACAAATCAAACATCTTCATTATAGTAGTTTAATGACTCTATACATCTTTTTTTTCTTTCCTTTTTTTAAATTGAGACAAGGAATTAATGACTACTTAACGGAATGGTTTATGAAGAGATGGGAATAATGCATGGGACTGAAACTTCCTTAATTGCTCAAGGGATTCCACCACCTCCTATTCCACCACCAGCTCCTCCACCAAACCCACTACCAGATCCTCCACCCAATCCGCCTCCACCACCGCCTCCGCCCTCGCCACCAAAACCTGCCTCCTCCTCCTTGAAGCACATTTCCGGACCACCACCAAAAATCCTCCCCTCCAGAACAAGAAAACCGGAAACCAACCTGTCCCTCACCCTCCACCTCCACCGAACCCTCCACCTCCTCCTTGAGAACCACTCCCAAATCCACCACCAAATCCTCCTCCAGAACCAGAAACACCTCAGATCTCAACCTCCACCTCACCGAACCCTCCCCCTCCTACTTGAGCACCATTTCCAAACCACCACCCAGTCCTCCTCCAGAACCAGAACCTCTTCCGTTCTCCACCTCCCTCCACCAAAACCCTCCAACTCACCACCTCCTCCACCTCCTAAATCCCAGTGATCAAACAAGGATTTTTTCTCACCATTGATAGAACCCTCTGAGTCAACAAGCTTTCTTGCAGTGGCGGTGCAAATAAGAACACCAAGAAGAACCGAGAGAACTAATTTGGAAGTCATCTCAATTTTCAAGTAAAAGATAGGTGCTGAATCCTTATTTATGAGAATTTAGGACACCAAAAAGGGATAATATAATGCTACCGATTCATACCATAAACCACGTTTCAATTGTTAATGCACGGTTTCTTTGACGCTCTACCTCCACTTGATTACTCTTAGTTAATTAACAATTAAAAATCACGTGCTTGAATTAATGTCTGAGTTAGTGGGGTCTCATTAACCTCGCAGTTATTAATTTGCAGTAATTCAGTTTATGTTTTTAGATATTAATTAGTGCAATATTGTATGTTTATTACATTAGTCGTATATACACATGTTCTCATATCTTTCCAGGCATTGTAATATTCATTTATATAGTGCAATAATTCAGATTACATAGTGTTATGTAAATATATATTCCACTTTTCACATTCTCAAATGGTTTGATCTGATTTTAAAATTAAGTAAAAAAATAAGAATAAAAACACCGTCGTTCCTGTGTTAACTAGGAAATTGATTATTATGACATAAAATGCAGGTGTATTAATTCTTATTACGAGCATGGAGATTAGTCTTATCTGGGAAAGTTTTTATAAACGATTTTGTTTATAAATATATATAAATGAGCACTCGATAGGTGGGTACTTTACTTATGGGTTCAATGAAATGTGTGAATAGAAGTGATTTAATTATTTATACAAATGCAGCGATACATAGGCGAAGTTAATTTTCAATTTCAAATTTTGGATACCTATAAATCCCCCGTTTGTTGTAAATTAAAATTAGATTTTTAGTAAAGTTTGATAAAAGTTGATGAAATGTGTGGTTGAAAAGTTGTGGATCCCATGAAATATGTGGTTAAAGTTAATTATTAACTTTGACTTGAGATTAAAATCATATTTTAATTTGTACCAAACAGGGGGCTAAATCCTTCATCACACACCAACTTAAAAGGAATAAAAAGTTGATCTTGAGCTACAAATAGCAACTAATATTATAAGAAAATCATTTTGATTAACTTTCATTCATCGAACAAGATTTTCTAGTAAGATGGAAATTGAGAATTTTCATTTGTTTTAGAATATTGATTCTTCTTGATTTGGTGTTATAGGTTAGGGTGAAAGATATAAATTCACATATCTTACAACAAAAAATCTTTAAAACATAATAATGAAAAATCTATAATAAACCAATAGTATGCAAAGCATTATATTATAATGGGTAGGTTGTGACTTATCAGTTAGGAGTGTTTTTGTTTGTTCAGCCATTACAACGACACATTTGTAAATATTTCGAAAAGTGGTAACCATTATTCAAAATATAGTGTTTAAAATGTATTTTTGTAAAATACACAGTATATAAAGTTTAATTACACTCTATCTATATACATGTTGTATTCTGTAAATATCCTTATAAACCAATATCAACACTTTCATTTAAAATTACGGGCACTGTCGGCGCGAGAGAAAAAAAAAAAGAACAAAATAGTCAAAATTAATACTACTTCTTAAACATCCACACTTTTTATATATTGTTAATTAACTGTAGATCGATAAACCTTCGAACCCTAAATGTGAAGTTGGGCCATTTCTAGATTTGCTTGTCTCATCCTCGTACAAGGTCATGTCAATTTTCTTTCTATCGTTCCAACTGGTATGCAATTGGAGGGACAAACAAGAAGCATCGAATGTATATTTATCATTTATACATGGAATCTTTTATACGTAACACAAGTGTATCGATCGAATTATATATGCCACATTTATTGGTTATTATTTATTCTAATTGAGGCGTGAACCAAATCTCATAAGATGCATCATTTTTCGAAGATGGTAGTCAAATCTTAGCCAATTTCAACATGTCCATCCACGAGAATATGTTGCTTGTATTTCATTTGATAGTTGATTGATGTATACATACGCCCAAACATGTTTTTTGCTCCATTTCATGCCATTTAACTTTTGTGAAGCCCTAAAAAAACAAATTCTTCGAATTCTTCCTCACACAAAAATTATTGTGTGATACTAGACAAACTTGACTCCAGATTAAGCACGGGCTCTATTATAGTGCTCGAATAAATTGTTCGCTTTAAATATATAAAATCTGAAATTTGTGGATGTGCTCTATAACTTACTTTTTAAATTCGTGACATAATTATAAGAACAAACAAAAATTAACCTTATAACATATCAATATTTGCATGGATGAAATAAAGCGTGAGAAATTGAAAGAGTCTAATTAATCAACCAAACGAGGCTCGTATCAACTAATTTGTTTCAATTGATTTTGAGTACAAATCAAACATCTTCATTATAGTAGTTTAATGACTCTATACATCTTTTTTTTTCTTTCCTTTTTTTAAATTGAGACAAGGAATTAATGACTACTTAACGGAATGGTTTATGAAGAGATGGGAATAATGCATGGGACTGAAACTTCCTTAATTGCTCAAGGGATTCCACCACCTCCTATTCCACCACCAGCTCCTCCACCAAACCCACTACCAGATCCTCCACCCAATCCGCCTCCACCACCGCCTCCGCCTCCGCCTCCGCCACCAAAACCTCCTCCTCCTCCTTGAGCACCATTTCCGGAACCACCACCAAATCCTCCTCCAGAACCAGAACCGGAACCACCTGTCCCTCCACCTCCACCTCCACCGAACCCTCCACCTCCTCCTTGAGAACCACTCCCAAATCCACCACCCAATCCTCCTCCAGAACCAGAACCACCCTCAGATCCTTCACCTCCACCTCCACCGAACCCTCCCCCTCCTCCTTGAGCACCATTTCCAAACCCACCACCCAGTCCTCCTCCAGAACCAGAACCTCCTTCCGTTCCTCCACCTCCACCTCCACCAAACCCTCCACCACCACCTCCACCAAGCCCTCCACCTCCTAAATCCCAGTGATCAAACAAGGATTTTTTCTCACCATTGATAGAACCCTCTGAGTCAACAAGCTTTCTTGCAGTGGCGGTGCAAATAAGAACACCAAGAAGAACCGAGAGAACTAATTTGGAAGTCATCTCAATTTTCAAGTAAAAGATAGGTGCTGAATCCTTATTTATGAGAATTTAGGACACCAAAAAGGGATAATATAATGCTACCGATTCATACCATAAACCACGTTTCAATTGTTAATGCACGGTTTCTTTGACGCTCTACCTCCACTTGATTACTCTTAGTTAGTTAACAATTAAAAATCACGTGCTTGAATTAATGTCTGAGTTAGTGGGGTCTCATTAACCTCGCAGTTATTAATTTGCAGTAATTCAGTTTATGTTTTTAGATATTAATTAGTGCAATATTGTATGTTTATTACATTAGTCGTATATACACATGTTCTCATATCTTTCCAGGCATTGTAATATTCATTTATATAGTGCAATAATTCAGATTACATAGTGTTATGTAAATATATATTCAACTTTTCACATTCTCAAATGGTTTGATCTGATTTTAAAATTAAGTAAAAAAATAAGAATAAAAACACCGTCGTTCCTGTGTTAACTAGGAAATTGATTATTATGACATAAAATGCAGGTGTATTAATTCTTATTACAAGCATCGAGATTAGTCTTATCTGGGAAAGTTTTTATAAACGATTTTGTTTATAAATATATATAAATGAGCACTCGATAGGTGGGTACTTTACTTATGGGTTCAATGAAATGTGTGAATAGAACTGATTTAATTGTTTATACAAATGCAGCGATACATAGGCGGAGTTAATTTTCAATTTCAAATTTTGGATACCTCTAGCTTCGTTGATTTCAATTATTTTTCTTCATAAACAAGGAAGCCTAAAAGTAAATTTCTATAGTTTCTAAATTTGTTTTGTCATCTTCACTAAATGGCAAGCTAATCTTCTCTGTATATATGTACACACACATATGCCATGTACGGCTTTTACAACATTATACATCAACTTATTTCCTATAAAGTAAAAATTACTAAACGAAACTTATTTACGAATTTGGGTTATTTCCATGCTATGGATTAAAAATTATATTATGGAGTTTGACAAAGATTTTGAAAAAAAAAAAAAAAAGAGTCAATTTTGATAAAAATTTAGCAACTTTTGATAAAATATGTAATTGAAAAATTGATAAAAATTGAGACTCTCATAAAATGTGTGGTTAAAATTAATTGTTGGTTTTGATTCAACTTTTTAAGATATCCCAAACAAGAAATAATATAACATTTTATGCATCAAAGATTGATGGAAAACAAAAGCAATATCAATTACGAAGGAGAAAATATAAAAAAATAATTATAAAATTAATATCGTTTAGAAAGACGTTTATGTAGATCTCCCTTCTGTGTCTTTAATGTGTCCCTAATAAAACTAATATAATTTTGAATCTATTGATATAACTTCACAACGTAACACAATATCAAATCATATACATGGAGTCGAATCAAATCTCATAAGATATTTCCTTTTCAATGAAGATGAATGTCGAATCTCAACGCAACTATCGGTGTGGACTTGAGGTGAGACTCAAGAGGCGGCCCGCCTCAAGCCAGAATCTAGGCGGTCCAAGAATTTTCTTTACCTTTCAGAAATTTAAACAAATAGAATAAAATTAAAAATGTTAGTGTGATGATAACAAAGTATTAATGGTGTAGGTTGTAATAATCCCTAATTATCCTTCCTCTTGAGATACGCAAGAGATTTTTTCTATGGCACATAAAGTTATACTTAATATCTAACACAATCTTTCACACCTATTTTTCATTTTCAATTTAAATATTTGAAAGGAAAAAAAAATCCATTTTACACACAAATCTTATTAAAATTTGGTTAAATGCACAATTCTTTTACGATGAACGTTGTGCAATATGTTTGGACTATGCATCTCATGACAATTTGTTAGTAAAATGTATTGAAAGTTTTTTACATTATTTTCGAATTTATGTTCATGATAGCGCCACGATTTTCATTCATTTTCCTACTTCGCAAAAAACACTTGCGGAGAAACAAAAAATGAGTACTAAATACCATTTGAGGGTCCAAATTTTAGAATTTGACTCAACTTTGTTGCAATATTTCAAGGACCAACCCTTATGACTTTATGCATGAAGACTATGCGCCTCATGACAATTTGTTTGCTCTTGTATTGAAAGCTTTTTTGCATTATTTTCGTATTTATGTGCTTGGTAGCCATGATTTTCATTTATTTTCCTATTTTATTAAGAAAACTTACAGAGATAGAAAATTGAATACTGGATTCAATTTAAAAGTCCTATTTTAAGATTTGACTTGGGCTTTGAAATTGCAATTCTAGGACCGCCCTGATGGCCCTGCTCGTAGGCACGAGATTCTATTTCATTTTGAAATTTGCTCGATAATTATATACGCGCAAACATGTTTTTAGCTCCATTTGGTGCTATTTTATTTGAGTCAAGGCCTAAGGAAAATAAAGTATTAATCCCCCGTTTGTTGTTAATTAAAATTAGAATTTTAGTAAATTTTGATAAAATTTGATGAAATGTGTGGTTGAAAAGGTGTGGATCCCATAAAATATGTGGTTAAGTTAATTATTAACTTTGACTTGAGATTAAAATCATATTTTAATTTGTACCAAACAGGGGGCGAAATCCTTCATCACAAACCAACCTAAAATGAATAAAAAGTTGATCTTGAGCTACAAATAGCAACTAATATTATATGAAATCATTTTAATTAACTTTCCTTCATCGAACAAGATTTTCTAGTAAGATGGAAATTGAGAATTTTCATTTGTTTTAGAATATTGGACAAATGAAGTATTTTCAAAATACTTCAATATTTTAATAACTTACTAAAATTGATTCTTCTTGATATGGTGTTACAGGTTAGGGTGAAAGATATAAATTCACATATCTTACAACAAAAAATCTTTAAAACATAATAATGAAAAATCTATAATAAACCAATAGTATGCAAAGCATTATATTATAATGTGTAGGTTGTGACTTATCGGTTAGGAGTATTTTTGTTTGTTCAGCCATTACAACGACACATTTGTAAATATTTCGAAAGATGGTAACCATCATTCAAAATATAGTATTTAAAATGTATTTTTGTAAAATACAGTATATAAAGTTTAATTACACTCTATCTATATACATGTTGTATTCTGTAAATATCCCTATCAACATTTATTAACACTTTCATTTAAAATTACGGGCACTGTCGACACGATAGAAAAAAAAAATAAGAACAAAATAGTCAAAATTAATACTACTTCTTAAACATCCACACGTTTTATATATTGTTAATTAACTGTAGATCGATAAACCTTCGAACCCTAAATGTGAAGTTGGACCATTTCTAGATTTGCTTGTCTCGTCCTCGTACAAGGTCATGTCAATTTTCTTTCTATCGTTCCAACTGGTATGCAATTGGAGGGACAAACAAGAAGCATTGAATGTATATTTATCATTTATACATGGAATCTTTTATCTTTATGCGTAACACAAGTGTATCGAATTATATATGCCCCATTTATTTGTTATTATTTATTCTAATTGAGGTGTGAATCAAATCTCATAAGATGCATCATTTTTCGAAGATGGTAGTCAAATCTTAGCCAATTTCAACATGTCCATCCACGAGCATATGTTGATTGTATTTCATTTGATAGTTGATTGATGTATACATACACCCAAACATGTTTTTGGCTCCATTTCATGCTATTTAATTTTTGTCAAGCCCTAAAAAATTAAATTATCGAATTCTTCGTTACACAAAAATTATTGTGTGATACCAAACAAACTTGACTCCAGATTAAGCACGGGCTCTATTATAGTGCTCGAATAAATTGTTCGCTTTAAATATATAAAATCTGAAATTTGTGGATGAGCTCTATAACTTACTTTTTAAATTTGTGACATAATTGTAAGAACAAACAAAAATTAACCTTATAACATATCAATATTTGCATGGATGAAATAAAGCGTGAGAAATTGAAAGGGTCTAACTAATCAACCAAACGAGGCTCGTATCAACTAATTTGTTTCAATTGATTTTGAGTACAAATCAAACATCTTCATTATAAGTTTAATGACTAAATACATCTTTTTTTTTCGTTTTTTAAATTGAGACAAGAAATTATTGACTACTTAACGGAATGGCTTATGAAGAGATGGGAATAATGCATGGGACTGAAACTTCCTTAATTGCTCAAGGGATTCCACCACCTCCTATTCCACCACTAGCTCCTCCACCAAACCCACTACCAGATCCTCCACCCAATCCGCCTCTGCCACCAAAACCTCCTCCTCCTCCTTGAGCACCATTTCTGAAACCACCACCAAATCCTCCTCCAGATCCAGAACCGGAACCACCTGTCCCTCCACCTCCTCCTTGAGAACCACTTCCAAATCCACCACCCAATCCTTCTCCAGAACCAGAACCACCCTCAGATCCTTCACCTCCACCGAACCCTCCATGTGTTAAGAAGTTAATTTTCAATTTCAATTTCAAATTTTGGATACATATAGCTTCGTTGATTTCAATTATTTTTCTTCATAAACAAGAAAGCCTAAAAGTAAATTTCTATAGTTTCTAAATTTTTTTTGTCATCTTCACGAAAGGGCAAGCTAATCTTCACTGTATATATGTACACACACATATGCCATGTACGGCTTTTACAACATTATACATCAACTTATTTCCTATAAAGTAAAAATTACTAAACGAAACTTATTTACGAATTTGGGTTATTTCCATGCTATGGATTAAAAAATATATTATGGAGTTTGACAAAGATTTTGAAAAAAAAAAAAAAAAAGAAGCCAATTTTAATGAAAATTTAGCAAATTTTGATAAAATATGTAATTGAAAAATTGATAAAAATTGAGAGTCTCATAAAATGTGTGGTTAAAATTAATTGTTTGTTTTGATTCAACTTTTTAAGATATCCCAAACAAGAAATAATATAACATTTTATGCATCAAAGATTGATGGAAAACAAAAGCAATATCGATTACGAAGGAGAAAATATAAAAAAATAATTATAAAATTAATATCGCTTAGAAAGAAGTTTACGTGATCTCCCTTATGTGCCTTTAATGTGTCCCTAATAAAACTAATATAATTTTGAATCTATTGATATAACTTCACAACGTAACACAATATCAAATCATATACATGGAGTCGAATCAAATCTCATAAGATATTTCCTTTTTAATGACGATGAATGTTGAATCTCAACGCAAACTATCAGTGTGGACTTGAGGTGAGACTCAACAGGCGGGCCGCCTCATGCCAGAATCTAGGCTGTCCAAGAATTTTCTTTACCTTTCAGAAATTTAAACAAATAGAATAAAATTAAAAATGTTAGTGTGATGATAACAAAGTATTAATGGTGTAGGTTGTAATAATCCCTAATTATCCTTCCTCTTGAGATACGCAAGAGATTTTTTCTACTACACATAAAGTTATACTTAATACCTAACACAATCTTTCACTTCTATTTTTCATTTTCAATTTAAATATTTGAAAGGAAAAAAAATTCCATTTTACACACAAATCTTATTAAAATTTGGTTAAATGCACAATTCTTTTACGATGAACGTTTTGTAATATGTTTGGACTATGCACCTCGTGACAATTTGTTTGTAAAATGTATTGAAAGTTTTTTACGTTATTTTCGAATTTATGTTCATGATAGCGCTACGATTTTCATTCATTTTCCTACTTCGCAAAAAACACTTGCGGAGAAACAAAAAATGAATACTAAATACCATTTGAGGATCCAAATTTTAGAATTTGACTCAGCTTTGTTGCAATATTTCAAGGACTAACCTGGAGAAATCACTGTGATGCCTGACATAGCCAAGAGACGGTGCCTGAAAGTGGCTGAAAAATCCAGGTGATGTCTAACACGGCCAAGACACGGTACCTAGTAGTGGCTGAAAAATCCAGGTGATGCATGACACGACCAAGACACGATGCCTGAAACTGGCTGAAAAGCTTGGAAATGCCTGATATGGCCAAGACACGATGCTTGAAAGTGCCTGAGAATCCCTGTGATGCCTGACACGATCCTGCCTTCGGGTGTATGAAGTGCCTGAAGGGATGCCTACATCCGTGCTACGGCCTTCCTTCATGTCCCTGCGTCCCTGCACACAATGCCTTAGAAATCCCTGTGATACCCTTGACATGGCCAAGACACGGTGTCTGGTAGTGCCTAAGAAGTCCCTTAGGAATCACAGGGATTCCACCACCAGCTCCTCCACCAAACCCACTACCAAATTTAAATATTTGAAAGAAAAAAAATCCATTTTACACTCAACTCTTATCAAAATTTGGTTTAGTGCACAATTAGTTTACGATGATGTTGTGCAATATGTTTGAACATGCTCCTCATGACAATTTGTTTGCAAAATGCATTGAAAGTTTTTTACTTTATTTTTGTATGTATGTTCATTATAGCGCTTGCAGAGAAAAAAAAAATGAATACTAAATATCATTTGAGGGTCCAAATTTTAGAATTTGTTTCAGCTTGAAGGACCAACCCTGATGGTCGTGCACATAAGCATGAAGATTATATTGCATTTTGATAGTTGTTTTATGATTATATACGTTCAAACATGTTTCTGGCTCCATCTGGTGCTATTTTATTTGTGTCAAGCTCTAAGGAAAATAAAAAATTGAATCCTTCAACACACAACCAAAAACAAACACTTAAACTTAACTCCAAATTGAGTGTCAAAATTGACTCCAAATTGAGTATTGGAGTCAAATGAGATATGACTTGTATATTAATTTTGGATTAAAACATTGGACAAGTTTATTAATTTAGAAAAAATATAATAGTAATGTGCTCGAATAATTATTTGTTTAATATAAATATTAAATTGAAAAATTTCGGAAATGTGTATTATAACTTATTTTTTAAAATTTGTGACAAAATTATAAGAGAACAAATGAATATTTTCATGGAAGAACTAAAGCATGAGAGAAGAAAGGAGGCTCATTAATCAATCAAATGAAGCTCGTATTAATATGTTTGAATAATTTTTAAGTACAAATCAAGCATATGCTGAATAGTAGTTTAAATGCCATGAAAAAGATCACTTGGTACGGAATGGTTCTTTAATTACTCATGGGAGTCCACCAACTCCTATTCCACCACCAGCTCCTCCACCAAATCCACTACCAGATCCTCCACCCAATCCGTCGCCACCACCTCCACCGCCACCAAAACCTCCTCCTCCTCCTTGAGCACCATTTCCAAACCCACCACCAAATCCTCCTCCAGAACCAGAACCACCCCCGGTTCCTCCACCTCCACCTCCTCCTTAAGAACCACCTCCCATCCCACCACCAAATCCACTTCCAGAACCACTACCCCCTCTTCCTCCACCTCCACCTCTTCCACCAAACCCTCCACCTCCTCCTTGAGCACCACCTCCAAACCCACCACCCATTCCTCCAACAGAACCAGAACCACCATCTGTTCCTCCACCTCCACCAAACCCTCCACCACTACCTCCACCAAGCCCTCCACCTCCTAAATTCCAGTGATCAAAAAAGAATTTTTTTCTCATCACCGAAAGAACCCTCTGTGCCAACAAGCTTTCTTGCATTGGTGGTGCAAATAAGAACACCCAGAAGAACCAAGAGAAAAAATTTAGAAGTCATCTCAATTTGCAAGTAAAAGATAGGTATTCAATCTTGTTTGATGACCAATTAGAACATGAAAAAGGGATTATGTAATGCTTGAATATCAGTTATTTGCAATAAATTTTAATGCTTGAATTAATGTGTGAATTAGTGAAAGTCTCATCAACTTGACGGTTATTGCATTAGTAACTAGTAATTTAATTTTTGTGTTTAGTTATTAATTCGTGCATTAGTAGATTAATTTGTGAATTAATGGTTAGTGTTTATGTTAGTGGTTTGTACATATAATTCTTATATCTTTTGGAAGGTTATTGTAATTCATTTTTTATATTGCAATAATTCAAATTACTCAGCCATTTAATTTCTTTCCTTTTTTCACGTGACAGTTTTCTTAAATTACCAAACATTTATTTTTTCAGTTTCCTTCCATAGTTCTTCATCATCATCATCATCATCTCTCTCTCTCTCTCTCTCTCTCTCTCTCTCTCTCTCTCTCTCTCTCTCTCTCTCTCTCTCTCTCTCTCTCTCTCTCTCTCTCTATTTTCATGGAGTTCTGGGGTTTTTTTTTTTGTTCAAACCACGAAGAGAGAGATTAGGTAAGTGTTATTTGGCAACTTGAAGTAATCTCGAGTCCAGTATCAATAAGATTTAAAGGTAAATGCAAGAAACGAGATTTTATTTTATGGCCATGTTATTCTCTTGAGTGAGCAGTTCAACAAAAATGTGTTTGCTTATTTTCGCACTTACAATAGAGTTTGGAGCAAAGTCTCTCTCAATTTCGAATAAGAATTAATGCATCATATCATGGAGAATTATATACTTTCGTGCATGGATGGACAAATAACTATATATGTATTTCTTTTAAGGTAATGACTACATTGGCGGACCATAAAGGGTCCCGTGGGTATAGTTGCCCCAATGGATTTCCAAATTTTCAAATTTGAAATTATATTTTATGTTTTGAATATTATCATTTTTGTCTAACTCGGATAAAATTGTTTTCATTATTCCTTTGTGCATTGTCATCTTTGCTTGATGCAAACTCACCAAGGCTTATCAAATTCCCGAGCTATTGGACGGTGTATTTCAAAAGCAATATCAAGAATAATCTTTTAGGATAAATCTCCTAAGGTGTTCGTCCATGCCTTCAATTCTTTTTTAGTAGCTTCTTGGGATGGGTAATTTGGGTGAGCCAAGATTTTCTCGTGCGCTGTTCGCCGGCTTGCATGTCAGGCCATGGCTCCTTTTTTCGACCTTGATGTGTGGTACCTACTGGTTCCATCAAATCGAATTCAAGCTAAAAAGACTTACTTATAAAAAGACTTGTTCCTCATATTTTTAAATAAAAGAAAAAGAAAGGTAACAGAATTAAAAAAAAAAAAAATTACATAAATTGTGGGATGATTCAACCAAAAAATTGTTACCTTGTCTAATTAGACAATGTGATCGTCAAGAATGATACTAACATGATAATATTATTCTTAATTGAAGTCTTACTAGACAAATGTATAATCTATTTTTCTTTCTCACATCGACATGTCTTCTCTAACTTTCACAAAACTCGTGACTTGTGCGTCTGACAAGTTGGAAAATAAACATAAACATGTACAATTGTTTTTTAAAAATAAAATAAAATACAAACACAACTTTAGTAAGTTTTCAAACGCAACCAGATAGGCTGATGGAGGTTTGGATCACTACAACAAAAACAACATACAACAACGTTTGGACGTGTGTTGCAAATCGAAGTGTTATCATAGAGTAAAGAGATACGACAACGTTCGTTTTTTGAACGTTGCCAAAAGTCTTTGGCAACGTTTTTTTAAACGTTGCTGTAGAGATATGGCAATGTTTGGCAAACGTTGATGAAGACGGTCTTTCGCAACGTTTGCCAAATGTTGCCGTAGGGTGGGTTTTTTTTTTATGCAAATAGTTGACAAATTGAAAATGCAACTTATGAACAAATTTTGGAATTGCATAAAAATTAATAATTTCATTACAAATTTTTGAATCCATACAATTGAACGAAGTACAAAAAAGAGAAAGAGAGGTGGGGTGAGGTGGGGGATAAATACATTGTACAAAGAGCTTTTCCATTTCTCATTTCCTTTAAAAACACATTTTAAAGACAAAATTTTGGACATGTATTTCTGTTTTCTTATATTGAAAAAAATATACAATTTCATGTTCAAGCAATTGTCCAATCATTTTCAACTAAACTTGAAAGTTTATCAACCGGAGAAGCACCGGGTTTTGGCGACTTCTCTGAAAATATTGATGAGAATGGTTGGCGATCATTGTTCTGTGAATCTTTCGAGGGAGCTTTTGACGATTGTTTACTTTTGCCCCTGAAGATTAAGCTAAGTCTCTTGAAACGATTCCATATGTCACATGTTGTTGTAGTTTCTTCAGGCTGAGCTGTCATCTTTATAACTTCGTCTGGATTTAGCAATATCGTCTCCACTTAATCATAAACCTATAATTGAAACTTCAACTGTCTTTATCAAAGATAAAGAATATCGAGAGCTGATAAAACATTAAATCCGTTCACTTCAGTAGTGAACAAAATAATCTTTTACTTCTCTAGAAGTGAATCGCAATATCACGTGCCATAAAGATTGACTGCAAATGTAACTGAATCTCATTATCTGATTCATAACACCAATGGTGGTACGGGTCCAAGAAAACTAACAAAATAAATTATCTCCCACTCGGCTGCAAAATAAAATACCTGGCATATATCATCGAGTTTCTCAACAAAGGTACCACTATGACAACTCTGAACAATATAGTTTCTGCACTCATAGAAAAATTTTGACAAACTTGAGTCTGTCGAGAGGGTGGCCTCAGCAATTACTAGTCTAGACCCAGCAGAAATTTTAGAACACCAACCATTGACAGATGAAAAAATGGCTGTAGTATTCCATGATTTAGAAACCATTTACAAGCACAGTGACTATACAAGGTGGAGTGTGCAGTTGCAAGAAAATTGTTAGGTATTTAATGTAATTGGCAAATCTATGAACAAAAAGGACTAAAGTTGATATGTTGTAAAAGTCGAGTATTGTGTAATTAGATGAAAGTTGTGATATTTTAGGTCTAGTGTTCGAGAATAGGAAAGAAGGAAAAACGGCGCGAAATTTCGCTAGACTGTCACCAAGGTTTGGCTCGAGTGTCGGAAACAAAAACACATCGCCAGCATGTCGCCTCGCCTTCGCGTGAGCGACAACTTGTCGCTCAACTGTCGCTTACCCTTCGCTTGAGCGACAGTGCTATCCAAGAATTTTTTAATTCATTTTTTAAAAGGCTTTTTATCCGGCTCATTCATTCCCTAACCTACATATAAATACTTCAACGCCACAGAATGTTTTTTTTAAAAGGTTTATCATTAAGCAAACACTTGGTTTTCTTATTCTCTTCATCAATTATGATTCAAACTTCATTATTCACATAGTGAATTGTTCTTGGCAATGAGAAAAACATCAAATTCACAATCCAAATATCAAATTGCTGCTTCCTTCATATCTGTCATAATTTTTGAATATCAAGGGAAGGTGACTAGAGTTCCAGTCGTTGAAGAACGCGGTGTTCTTCGTGAATCCACAAGAGATAGACGATTTCACAAAATTAGGAGTTGCTGCAGGAGAGCGCAATCCAGGAGAGTTTTGGAAACTACAACTGGGAGTTGGTGCAGGAGTACAATATCCAGGGAAGTTGTTGGAGTTACAATCAGGATGTCAAATAGTATGTGTCGTCGTCTAATCTGACGGACTGTAAGTTATAAATCTTTTATAGTGGATTGTTGGCTGCAAAGTGCCCTTTCGTCCAATTAGGTTTCTCCATGATCAATTCCTGTATTTATTTATTGCTTACATAACTGCAATATTTCAATATAGGAATAAGTGAAATGCATGATTAACCATCTAGAAAATAATTAATAGTGACTTGTTTCTATTTAATTGTTGAGTTATTTTAATTCCGTGTAATCACTTATTCACCCCCCTCCCCTTTAGGTGTAATTTGGGTCGAACTTAGTATTTTCAATTGGTATCAGAGCCTTATTTTGATTCCAACCCTTAATTAATTCTAGATGAGTGAGTCATTGTCTGTGCCTCCATTTTTTACGGAAGCAATTATGCTTATTGAAAAGTTCGAATGAGAGTCTTCCTTAAAGCATTGAATGAACATATTTGGATTAGTGTTCAAACTAGGTGCACTCCATCTTCAACTACCGTTGTTGGTATAGTTACACCCACTGATATTTCACTCTAGACTAAAGATGACTTAACTGAGTGTAACTAGAACAGTAAGGGCAATTCATGGTTGCGTCTGCTGAAGAGTTTAGGAAAGTTTTGATGTGTGAGACTACTAAAGAAGTTTGGGACATCTTAGAAACCATACACGAGGGAACAAAAATGGTTAAAAATTCTAAACTACAAATGGTAACCTCTAAGTTTGAAGAAATTAGAATGAAAGACAATGAATTGTTCAATGAATTCTATGCGAAGTTGGATAACATAGTTAATTCGAGTTTTAACCTAGGTGAGAAAAAGACGTGAGAAAAATAACTCTAGAACTCCCGATAAGAAAACTCAGTTTGTTAGATGCCATGAGTGTCAGGGTTACGGTCACTATAGGAATGAATGTCCTAATTTGAAAAAAAGTTCGAATAAAGAAAGATGTAAGGCATTAGGAATGACCTTGAGTGATGATGAATCAGATTCGAGTGTTCATAGAGATACATCTGGTGGTGAGGATGAACAAAGTTTCATGGCCTTCACATCTATAGCTACGATTGAATCTAATAAGGAAATTGAAAAGATTGAAAATGATGAACAGAGTGAGAAATATGAGGATGAACCTGACATTCACAAATCTTATCATGAGCTATTTGAGGAGAGTTTTAAAATAATAAAGGTCAATAAAGTTGTACTGAAAAATGTAAATGATCTTGAAAGAGAGAAAGAAAAAACTCATAGGTGACTTCAAGACTCTACCAAAAATTTGAATGAGAACTTGGAAGCCAAAATTAAATCCTTAACAAGTAATCTTGAGAAATCTAACACTCGACTCCAATAATTCATAAGTGGTTCACGGAAAATTGATAATCTGTTAAGGATGGACAAGTCTGCTGGAAATAGGTACGGTCTAGGTTACATTCAAAATGGAAATACTACTGCTAGTATATCTAAGACCGCATTTGTCCAGGCCACTAACAAAGCCCAAAAATTTGTTTATCTTGAACCAAAGGTCAAGAATTTCTTAGGATTGAGACCTACTAGACAGCGTAGGGTCAATCATCAGACATATCGACAACAACATCCGAGTAGGTTTGAACCTAGTTTTATTCCTACCTGTCACCATTGTGGCGCACTAGGACACACAAGACCTAAGTGTCGTAAACTTGTGACAAGAAGTAAAAGTTAGGATTTCTCTAGTAACGTTAACTTTCTTGCTAATCAGGTTAGCCACTTAACTCACACGATGACTCGGTTAACTAAAATCACTTCTACTTCTAAGAAGGTTTGGGTAAAGAAGAGTTACCTCCCTAGGTATGATGGTCAGTTGAATTTCTATGTTGCCTACGTTGCACTTAAAGGTCAAAATAACTCTATGTAGTATCTTGATAGTGCGTGTCCAAGACATATGTGCGGTGACAATGCCTTGTTCTCTTCTCTCGATGATTGGAAAGGTGGTGTGGTTACCTTTGGAGATGGAGCTACTGCGCTTATTTTAGGAAAATGGTCCTTAATATATCTGGACTACCTGCTATCTCATATTTACTTTATGTAAAAGGGTTAAAGTCCAACTTGTTAAGCATTAGTCAAATATGCGAATCTTATTTCGAGGTTAGTTTTGTCCAGAAAAGGCGTAACATGTATGATTCTAGTGGTAACACTGTCTTCGAAAGTGTAAGAACTTGAGATAATTGTTATGGAGTTCTTCAAAATTCCAACTACATGTACAGTAGTGCCAAGATAAACATAACTGAACTGTGGCATCAACGACTTGGTCATATGAACCATAAAAGTTTGTCTAAACTCTCCAAAAAGGAACTTGTTAATGGCTTATCTAAGCTTGAAAATGTTGATACCAATGTATAGGACTCGTTTCAACAAGGTAAACAGCTTAGAGTACCTTATAAACAAACCTCTAAGATCTTGACAAACAAGTATCTTGAATTACTCCATATGGACTTAATGGGACAATCTAAGACCGAAAGTCTTGGTGGTAAATGTTATATCTTAGTTGTGGTTGACGATTTTTCTCGATATACATGGATTGAGCTGTTGAGAGATAAAACTGAGGTGTTCGGTCTTATCATCTCATTGTACAAAAAGCTTAGGAATGAGAAAGACTTTACTATAATAATCATGGAAAAGAGTTTTAAAACTCAAATCTTGAGAGCTTCTGCTTAGAGGAGGGAATCCAGCATTTTCTCATCGCCGATCACTCCACAACAAAATGGGGTACTTGAGAGAAAAAATTGTGTGCTTCAAGAAATGGTTAGAGTCATGCCTCATGATAAAGGACTAGCTATGCATTTCTGGGGTGAAGCTATCAACACTGTGTGTCACATAGTAAACAAGGTTTATCTTAAACCTAAACTGATATGACACCATATGAGATCTCGAAAGGTAAACGGCCTACTGTAAAGTACTTTCGTATTTTTTGCAGTAAGTGTTACATCCTGAGAGATAGAGAGAATTTGGAAAAGTTTGATTCCAAAAGTGATGGGAAAATCTTCCTAGGATACTCCAGAAATGGTCAAGCCTATCGGGTATACAATAATCGTACATGAATCCATCAATGTAGTGGTGGATGATGCATGTAATGAGGAGAAGATTGGAGGAAATTTGGCTGATCTGGAACCCTTGAGTGTTGATCCCAATATAGTAACTAAACCTGGAGAAACTTCAGGTCCTGTTCCCACACACGGCTAAAAGATTAGATACACCTAATAATGAGTCCACACTTGATGATAAAACTAAACATCCTAAAAAACCTTCGTCCAGAGTTAAGACAAATCATCCTAAAGTTAACATTATCAGGGAATTCGAAGAAGAGATGAGACGTCGTAAGAAGGTTTTGAACAATCTGGCATATGCTAGCTATGTGTCTCAGATTGAGCCTCAAAAGGTCAAAGAAGCCCGTAGGGATGAATGTTGGGTAAACGCGATGCTGAAGAGCTAAATCTGTTTGTGAGAAACAAAGTATGGGATTTAGTTCCTAGATCTGATGATTGTAATGTTATAGGTACTAAGTGGATATTTAAGAATAAAATCGATGATCAATGTACCATAACTAGAAATAAGGTTAGGCTAGTTGCACAAGGATATACTCAGGTTAAGGTTGTAGACTTTGATGTAACATTTGTCCCAGTAGCTAGACTTGAATCCATTAAAATTCTCGTGGTTGTTGCCTACACTTTAGGATCCAGATTATATCAAATGGGTGTCAAAAGTACTTTCCTAAATGGAATACTTCATGAAGAAGCTTATGTTGAACAACCTAAAGGGTTTATTGATCCTAAATATCCACATTATGTTTATAGGTTGAATAAAGCTTTATATGGTCTTAAACAAGCTCCTAGAGCTTGGTATGATAGGCTTACTGCATATTTCATGGAACATGATTTCTCAAGAGGTGGTGCAGACAGAACCCTATTTATAAGACATATTGAAGAAACCATCACCATAGCTCAAATCTATGTTGGTGACATCATTTTGTGTTCTCCTGTTGATTCTCTTACTCATGATTTCGCTGAATGCATGAAGCAAGAATTTGAGATGAACATGATTATAGAATTATGCCCCTGTTTGAAACCCATTTTTAGGTGAAAAGAAATTTTAGAATAGTGATTGATGTGAGAATGTGTGGTGAAAAAGTGATGAAAAGTTTTTGATTTGTGTGTAATATTATTTTATTTGGAGAATGTGTGGTTGAAATGAAGAATGAGAATGAGAAAGAGAAATAAAAATAAAAATTAAAGGGTGTCAAGCGGGGGCTATATTACTTTCTTGGTCTCCAAGTCAAACAAACGACTGATGTATTATTCATATCTCAATCGAAATATGCAAAAAATCTTGTTAACTGTTTGGCCTAGACACCAAGAAACACACTAGAACCCTCATGAGCACCAGTGTCAAGTTAGGTCTTGATCCTACAAGTAAGAGTGTTGATCAGACACTGTATAGGAGTATGATAGGTAGTTTACTCTATCTCACTGCTAATAGACCTGACATAGCCTTTAGTGTAAGGGTTTGTGTGCGCTTTCGGGCTAATTCCAAGGAATCTCACCTGAGTGTCGTGCGACGTATCATTAGATATGTAAATGGAACTGTTGATTATGGAATCGTGTACTATCGGGACTTTAATCTTGATCTTGCTGGCTATTCCAATGTCGATTGGGCTGGAAATGTTGATGATAGAAAAAGTACTTCTGGAGGCTGTTTTTATGTTGGTGTTAATCTTGTTGATTGGATGAGTAAGAAAGAAAATTCTATTTCATTATCCACAGCAGAGGTTGAGTATATAGCTGCAGGAAGTTGATGCACTCAACTGCTTTGGATGAAGTTTGTGATAATACTAGTGCCATTAATATTTCTAAGAATCCTGTTCAACGCTCTTGAACCAAACATATTGATATACGACATCATTTTATTCGAGAGCTTGTGAAAACTCATGTTGTAACTCTTAAGCATATTTGTACAGAAAACTAGTTAGCTGACTTATTTACCAAGTCGTTAGATGGTCTTCGATTTGAATCCCTTAGGACGGGCTATTGGTATCTGTGTGCCTCATTGATTCAATAATTTTAGTGCATGCAATTTACCATTGTATGACATTAATTTACGCATATATCGTAGTTGTTTGCTTGTTTTCTATAAGAACACTTATGCATATATTTTATTTATTATTATTTGTTTTTGTTTTTGTTTTTATTTTTGTGTGTTTGACATTTTTTTGTGTAGTTGGTGCATTCATGCTTTTAACATAATTTTCATTGTTGGCTTAGGTTATTTTTGAAGTACTTAGTATAGGTCTCTTCATATACCATCTGCACTGCATAATACACTATGATCTTACTAGTGAGACTCTACCACATATGTGAGATTTGGGATGACAATCACATGTTAGTAGGATGACTTTGAATATGAATTGACCTTATTTATTAGACATAGAGTGTGTTTGATGGATATTAATTTGGAAAAATATATTTTGAAATAGTATATTAATGGAGAATGTGTGGTTGAAAAAGAATGAAAAGTTATTGATGTGATAGAAAATATTATTTTATTAAAAAATGTGTTGTTGAAAATGAGTAAAAAAATGAGAATTATAATGTAACTCAAACAAGGGCATAAGCTCCATATTATCCCCATTAAAAATAATGTATTAAAAAAAAAGGTCTAATATCTTATGTTCTTTTTCGAAACCTATTTGACTCGAGCAATTAACACTACACCAAAAAACACCATTTACAACACATAAAAGGCAACATTTAACTACCAAATGTTGCCAAAGAGATCTATCGCAATTTTTTACTACATGAATGTTGCCATTGCTTAACAAAATTGAGCTTTAGCAACATTTTTTAAGTAAATGTTGCTAATGTTGCCTTTTTGCAACGTTTTTTTAGTGTTGCGATTTTTTTTGTTTTTCGCAACGTTTATAAAACGTTGCGAAAAGTGTCTTTTGCAGCGTTTTTTAAACGTTACGAAAGATGCATCTTTTGCAACGTTTTTAAACGTTGAGAAATATGCTTCTTTCGCAACGTTTAAAAAACGTTGCTAAAGAAGTTTTTCGCTTTTTTTAAAATTTTTCTGATAGTTTCGCAACATTCGTTTTAGAAAACGTTGGTAAAAGTCTCGGCCCCCTTCTAAATCAAATGGATTTAACATTAGCCCTAGCTCCTCTCCACCTCTCATCTCCTTTCCGCTCCGCCTCCGCAGCTAGGTCGTCTCTGCCTTTCCTCTCATATCATCATCTCCGCCTCCGTCTCTTCTCTATGATTTGAAATCATAGGTGGATTCCCGATAGGTTTGACGCCGAGCAGATTTGGCAGCAAGTTAACCTGCAATCCCAGCCCCTGCTCCTCTTCCTCCACCACAACATCAAACACTTTGATAAAAATCCTGAAGAGATTGAGAAAGAATTCGACTTGGGGAGAGAGACCTTTAGGGAAAATCGAAAAGAAGAGACTGAAGATGGGAATGGGGATGTGCCTGGTTCGTCTTCTTCCTCTTTTTTTATTTTGAAATTGGGCTGCCTACCATTGCCCTGGTAAGTGAATTCTGCTGCTATTATTGTTATTTTATGTTATTTGATGTTTGTTAGGAAAGTGTTTGATTTATAGTCTCAATGAAATTGTTCTGTAGTTGTGGCACTTGGTTTTGGAGAAATTAGACTATTCCAATTTGAGATACCCAACTCTCGTGTTTGTTCCCCCAATTTTAGCTCTAATTTATTTCCAGTTCAACTGTCTACGTTCACTTCTCGATTACTCATTTTAATCTTCTTTGTTTGGCAGAGAGAATGTGGCAATGCTGAAAAGGTGCTTAATGGAACTTGCCGACTCAAGAATTTCAATCCTGAAGGTGAAAAAATTGATGATTTGCATGCACAGAAAAATCTCCTGACTAACTACTTCTGTATCCATATATATGTTTGTTGAACAATTAAAAACAATTGTTCTCTTTTTTTAATGCTTGTTTAGTTATAAGGATATTGTTCCTTATGATTTGCATTTATTGACAGAACCATATGGCATCCCCTGCATGGTTGAGATATTTCACTTCCTCTGTTTTAAAATTTTGATGGATTGAGGTGCCTGAAACCCTTTTTTAAATGTTTGATGGATTGAAGCCACATTGATGCATGATTTGTTGTTCCAGATGTTATTTTTGACTCAATACTTGAATGACGTTAATTGAATCAGGTTAGTACCATGTTTATATTGTGATGTTCCATGTAATGGTTACTTGAGTAGTCTAAAAAAAATAACAATTCAAATCATACTTATGTTACAGGCTATCGAAAGTACTTCTAACACAACTTTGAATGTTTGAATATTAAATTATCTAAGACATAATTATGTCCATTTTGACCAAAATAGTGCGAATTTTAGGACTATAATACATGAACCTTGTTGAAACTGATATCTTATTTGCGGATGTATTTTCATATGTTTATGTAGTTATTTTATATTGCAATTTGTCATAAAATACACTAGAAATTGTTGCTTCTTTAAAATTGTACTGAATTTCTACCTCAGATCGGATGTTTCTTAAATGCAATGTCTATATGTTAACTAATTCATATAAATTTTGTGTGTCTCGTTAATGGCACCTGGTAGCTTCTATCCTCTAATTCAGAGCTATATTTTTCATTTGATGAACTTATTTATTGATAAAAAAATTGTGAAAAAGTTTTTGCTTACACATAATTTGGGTAAAGTTATTTTCTTTTGGATTGCTCATATTTAATTTTCTTATCGTTGATGTTCGTTTTTGTTCGATCAATTTATTCAAACGGTTCTTTTTATCCTTATTTTTTGTTACATATATACAAACTATAATTTTCCTATTTCTTTTCCTGTAATTATTTCCTCTTTTTGGAGATGGACACTGCTGCATCTTTTGCTCAAATTCCTGGATTGATAGCATTAAAGAACAAAGAACTTCAGAATAAGAAGTGACAAAAGTTATATGCCCAACAGAAAGGAGCTCAAATCAGTTAAGGATTCTTTAAGGACTCTATTTGCCATTGCACTTCATCCTTTGAATCGTGTGCAAATTGCATTGTTATGTACTTGCAATTTTTTTATGTACTACTTCGTTACCAATTTAGTGACGATTTAACCTTACTATATGCCATCATATTTCTGTAATAAATTCCGACATGTAGAAAGTTCCTGTTGGAGTTTTTGAATGAGTTAAGTTATAAAATGTTGTATAGAAAAAATATAAATGAATGGAGGAGAATTCAACATATTTAACATGCTAACGCTGCCTCTGAAATAACCAATCTCGTACATTGTACGAGCTAAAACTAGTAATGATAAATGAAGCAAAAGTGATGAGAAACAATCACTGGTATAATAGGTTGATATTATTTAGTAGAGGCATGTTATGTGAATGAGTTTACTTATAAGGGTATGTTGATTGAGGTATGTTTTTATAACTATTCCCTAATTTTGACATTGGAGCACTATATTTTCTTCAATTATGGGGGTCTTATGAAGGGTGTTGCCTTTTTTTTCTTTCCAATGTGGTGCTTTAGATTCACTTAAGTGTTTAATTTATGATATTTTTGAATCAAAGTTTACCTTTTGGGCTACACAAATTTAAGCTGAAGTAGACTTTTGTTGGCTGCAATTTATGGTCAAGTAGTTGATTTGTGGAGAATTCATTTATTATGCTTAATTTTAGAGGAGTCATCTGACATGGCTGAATGTAAGCTTGATTTTGAGTTTGTCGCATTTTCATGTCTCTCAACCGATATTGTTTTTCAATATTGAGTAACAAACCATGTTTGCTGAATGTTTCATACATATGATTCTTTAACTCAAAGTGTTCTTGAAGAGGCAAGTGGAGAAGAAGAAGGAGAGAAGGTTAAAGGAATCTGCTATTGGTGAAACTACGAAAGTGTTGCCTAATGTTGACAATTGGAGTAAGGAAGCACGTTCAAGACAAACTAAGAGAGCAGAATGGGATCCTTCTATTTTTACAACAGTGTGTCATTGATGAAGATACTTTGTTCTCGAATGAGAGGGTAATCTGGTCTGAAATATATCGTATACGGCTACAAGAACTTTAGATAGGTTGTGTTGTAACTATTTTATTATAGTTTCGCTATTTAATCATTACTCATTTTTAGATAGGTTGTGTTGTAACACATTCTAATGTTGTATTGATTCAAAAATTTATAATGAAATTATCAATTTTTATGCAATTTCAAAATTTGTTCACAAAGTGTCATTTTCAATTTTAGCGGTCAATTACCATATATAATTGTAAAAAAAAAAAGTTCTACGGCAACGTCGAAAAAACGCTGCAAGTCTACCGCAATGTTGAAAAAACGCTGCAAAAAGGGGTATACCGCAACGTTTAAAAAATACTGCAAAAGGGTCTACCGCACCGTTTAAAAAACGCTCCAAAAGAGGTCTACCGCAACGCTGAAAAAACGCTGCAAAAGGGGGTCTACCGCAACGTTTAAAAAACGCTGCAAAAGACTTTTTCTCAACGATGAATAAACGCTGCAAAAAGTCTTCTCTCAATGGCAACACCGACCTTCGCAACACTTGGAAAAACACTGCAAAAGGACTTTTAATTTATATAAATTAGTTTTCTCGAAAAACGTGTCGCTAAAACGTTAACCCTAATTTCCTAGAGAAGCGCGTTCGTCTAGCCGTTATAAAATTGAATTCAAATCTATTTGATCGAATCCAATCCCGAATACTAATTTTATTATTAATTTCGAATTATTTTATTTAAATCCAATTTTTATTAATTTCAAGCTCAATTATTAAAATCCAATATTTTTAGTCCAATTACATAACCCCGATTTAAATTTTAATTCATTTAGCCCAATTCATTTAAGTCCAATTAAATGAACTCAAAATCGGAATTTATTTATTTTAGCCTAATTAGAAAACCCTAAAACCCAACTGATAAGCCCGATTACCCGTCTAGGGTTTTGTACCCTAATTTACCACTATTCATACCCCACTCCACTCACACTCATACTCACACAATATCCACTTGGTAAAAATTTGTCCATTCTCTCCAACTCTCTCTATTTGAAATGTGTCCAATGTGAGACACTATTGATGCTAGAAAATCCATTTCTAGCATCAACAGTGAACTCACACAAAATGAACAATGTAGTCACTACACCATTCACCCAACTCACTGTAACACCACACTACAAGCTCCAACTCGATGACCTCCAAACCGAGACCAACCAAAGCTACAAAACAAACTCCATTCACTCACTGCAAGACAAACCACCATAGCCACTCCACATTCCAGTCACTCCAACACCATTCATGAAACCGAGACCTCAACATCAACACCCAAAACCACCACCATCCCCATCAACAACCAACTCCAACCCGAAAGCTTCAACCAAAATCGAGCTTAAAAAATTGACTACTCCAACAACCCCAAACCAACTCTAAACAGAACCAACAGCCACCATCAAACATCACCACCAACTCGAACCACCAAACCCAGCTCAAACCAAGCCAACCCAAAACAGCCCCAAACCGAGAACACCCAACCCAAAAACCGTGACCTCCAACTCACGGCCAATCCACAACCACCAATGTCGAGACCACCAAAGAAAACCCAAACCAAGAAAAAGCAATCAAAACCCACATACCTACCTCATGTTTTGGTCGAACCCGAACGAAATCCAAACCTCCATCTTCGCGCCCCAAAGTCCAAAATCAAACCCCCTCCCTATCTTGAGCCGACGCTGCCACCACCGCCGGTCGGCGGTGACAAAACACAATGGGGAGGGGCTTCCGTCGTATCTCTCTCTCTCTCTCTGTAGAGAGAGAGATATGATATGATATGTTTTTTTTTTTTATAATTTTAACTTTTTTAAAATTTATTATTAAAGCCTCAAGTTTTAAGTTATTTATTTTAGTCCTTTAGTTTAGGAAATATCATTTTCAGTTTTTAAGTTTTGTTTATTTAAATTTCAGTTTCGTAAAACTTTCAATTGAGTCCCTAATGTATAAAAGTTATTATTTTAGCCCTTAAAGTTTTATTTTCAGCTTTATTATATTTACAGTTTAGTCCCTAGTTTATATAAGTTATTAATTCAACTTTTAAGTTTTATTTTCCCTTTATTATATTTACAGTTTAGTCCCTAGACTTATAAAAGTTATTATTTCAGCTTTTAACTTTTATTTTCAGCTTTATTATATTTACAATTTAGTCCTTAAACTTATAAAAGTTATTATTTCAGTTTTTAACTTTTATTTTCAGCTTTATTATATTTACAGTTTAGTCCTTAAACTTATAAAAGTTATTATTTCAGCTTTTAACTTTTATTTTCAACTTTATTATATTTACAGTTTAGTCCTTAAACTTATAAAAGTTATTATTTCAGTTTTAACTTTTATTTTCAGCTTTATTATATTTACAATTTAGTCCTTAAACTTATAAAAGTTATTATTTCAGCTTTTAGTTTTTATTTTCAGCTTTATTATATTTACAGTTTAGTCCATAACTTTCAAAAATTACTATTTTAGTCCTTAAACTTTTATTTTTAGATTTAATAAATTCTTAATTTAGCCCCTAAACTTTACCTTATCATGTTAAGCCATTTATTACAATTTCAATAATTTTCATTTAAGCCCTTAAACCTTATTTCAACACTTTAAACTTTAAAATCTCGAAATACTAATTCAAACTTATTTTCTATTTTGGCTAGACGAAACGTACGGACAATTAGGAGATTGAAATTACTTCTCGCACATTTTCACGAAACTCGAGATATTAAGGTAGACTCGCCACCATTAATTAGTTTAAATTATAATTACATGCTTTATGTGAATTACGTGATTTATATGCCTTAATGCATGAGATGAGAATTTGTCATATGCGATATATGATATTGTTATGCTTGCCATAACTTATATGCTTAATTGCATGAGAAATAAGAGAATCTCTTATGAGATAAGATGAGAATGTTATGCATAACTTAAGTGCTTTATACGCACGAGAAAGAAAGACTACCCACACCCCATTATTTTAAAGAGCCTATGATTTTTAAGAAAATGAGCCAAAGAAGATATCACGTTGTATATTGTATAAGTGTGTATTCAATTATTCTGTAAATTAATTATCGGCGATGAGTCTACTGAGTATTTCTTAAATACTCATTATGTTATTTTAACAATATTTACAGACTTCGGAGGCGATCGTGATTGATCCGGCAGTGGTGGCACAGAAAAATTTGACTATCGAAATTATTAAATTTTGAAGTGTTTGTATTTGAATATTGATAACATTTTGTCGTTTCCGCTATTTCTAAAATATGATATTTAAATTTTAAATTCGTATGAGTTCACTTGTCGATAAAGTTTTTCAATTACAAATGTCATTTCAAAATTAGGTTATTTCCGCGATTTTTTGTTATGAAATTGGGGCAAAAGACGATGACGTGACAATCCGGGTTAACAGAACTCGGGGCGCTACATAGGCGGTCCAAGAATTTTCTTTACCTTTCAGAAATTTAAACAAATAGAATAAAATTAAAAATGTTAGTGTGATGATAACAAAGTATTAATGGTGTAGTTTGTAATAATCCCTAATTATCCTTCCTCTTGAGATACGCAAAAGATTTTTCTATGACACATAAGTTATACTTAATACCTAACACAATCTTTTACACATATTTTTCATTTTCAATTTAAATATTTGAAAGGAAAAAAAAATCCATTTTACACACAAATCTTATTAAAATTTGGTTAAATGCACAATTATTTTACGATGAACGTTGTCGTGACAATTTGTTTGTAAAATGTATTGAAAGTTTTTTACGTTATTTTCGAATTTATGTTCCTGATAGTGCTACGATTTTCATTCATTTTCCTACTTTGCAAAAAACACTTGTGGAGAAACAAAAAATGAATACTAAATACCATTTGAGGGTTCAAGTTTTAGAATTTGACTCAGCTTTGTTGCAATATTTCAAGGACCAACCCTGATAGTCGTGCATGTAAGCATGAAGACTATGCGCCTCATGACAATTTGTTTGCAAGATGTATTGAAAGCTTTTTTGCATTATTTTCGTATTTATGTGCATGGTAGCCATGATTTTCATTTATTTTCCTATTTTATTAAGAACCCTTACAGAGATAGAAAATTGAATACTGGATTCAATTTAAAAGTCCTATTTTAAGATTTGACTCGGGCATTGAAATTGCAATTCTAGGACCGCTCTGATGGCTGTGCTCGTAAGCATGAGATTCTATTTCATTTTTAAATTTGCTTGATAATTATATACGCGCAAACATGTTTATAGCTCCATTTGGTGCTATTTTATTTGAGTCAAGGCCTAATGACTTACTAAAATGGCTGTGCTCGTAAGCATGAGATTCTATTTTATTTTTAAATTTGCTTGATAATTATATACGCGCAAACATGTTTATAGCTCCAAATTGAGAATTTTCATTTGTTTTAGAATATTGGACAAATGAAATATTTTCAAAATACTTCAATATTTTAATGACTTACTAAAATTGATTCTTCTTGATTTGGTGTTATAGGTTAGGGTGAAAGATATAAATTCACATATCTTACAACAAAAAATCTTTAAAACATAATAATGAAAAATCTATAATAAACCAATAGTATGCAAAGCATTATATTATAATGTGTAGTGATAAGTGTATTTTATACACTTATTTGTGCCGTTAAATTAAAGCAATTGTCATTACTTTAGATGATTTGAGGCTTAATTTTATATATATTTTGTTTGCTAGGTACATCTAGATGCAAAACCATGGAATTGAAGAAAATGGGCTGAAAATGGCCTAATCCAAAGTTTGGGGACTAAATCGCAAAGTGTTAATAGATATTCGGACCTAGTATCGATGATTGGAGAGATGTGTCAATTACACAAAATTGGAAGATGGAGGGTCAAGAAAATATAAAGAAAGAACCGAAATAAATAAAGAATGCAATTCGGGGACCAAAGTGCAACAATTAGAAGATTTTTTACCTGCGCGTGCGCACATGCATAATCTCTGCGCGCGCACGGGCTTATATTTTATTTACCGAGAGTGAAACATATACACGGCGCGCAGGCAAGGACATATACGGCGCGCGCGCACATGCCATTTCTGGGCCTGAACGGCCAAATTTTCTGGTTTTATCCAAATTCCCATAAAAACCAATTTTAACCTACTTTCTTAAAGGAGGAACGGCGTGAACGACCCAGAGCATATCAAATCCAATTTTTCACCAAAAGAAAGGGTTTAGCACAAGATTCAAAGGCGATTATCATAAGATATTAAATATTCAAAATCCGGATTGAAGAAATACAAAGAAGAAATTGAGTTTTCAGTTTTCATTCATTATTTTTCATTCCGGGTGATGTTTTTCCAAATCTTATTTTGTGATTTACATAACACGATGCTAGGCTAAGTTTATTTGTATTGGATGGATGATGAAACTATTTGATTTCTAGTTTTTAATTCAAGATTTGTGATTTTTAGTTTGATTCTCGTATTGTGATTCCATATACATGCTTTTTCATATTGTTTTAATGTTTGCGCACCATTAGGGCAATAAGTTGCTTATTTGTAGTGTTGAAAAACTCACGATAAGTAGAACATTGTATCTGTAACACACGAAGAATAAATATTAGGAATAATATTTGTGAAGTGTGCGATCTTATATGATAATCCTATATTTTAATGCATATTCATCATATGAATGCGGACTAGGAATAGGATCGTGTCGTGATCAATATAGGTTTATTATATCTTGGAAAAGAATAATAAATAGAAGTGGAATTATGGGTCGTCACTAATGCAAGAATTGAAGTAATTATCACAAGTTGAGAATTGAATGCTAGAGTCACTTAGTGGAATCGGAAATCCAATACTCTCTTTCACATTTAATTTAAAAAATCATAATTTTATTGTTTTCGTAGTTTTAAAGTATAGTTAAATAAAACCCACCATATCTTGTTATTGTTTCGAATTTAGATATATCGATTGCACTAGAATAAAGCCGTATTCCATGTTGGACGATAACTCACTCATCATATTTATTACTTGTACAACGATCCCGTACGCTTGCGGGATTATTTCGCAACATGTAGGTTGTGACTTATCGGTTAGAAGTATTTTTGTTCGTTCAGCCATTACAACAACACATTTGTAAATATTTCGAAAATTGGTAACCATTATTCAAAGTATTTAAAATGTATTTTTGTAAAATACAGTATATAAAGTTTAATTACACTCTATCTATATACATGTTGTATTCTGTAAATATCCCTATCAACATTTATTAACACTTTCATTTAAAATTACGGGCACTGTCGACACGATAGAAAAAAAAAATAAGAACAAAATAGTCAAAATTAATACTACTTCTTAAACATCCACACGTTTTATATATTGTTAATTAACTGTAGATCGATAAACCTTCGAACCCTAAATGTGAAGTTGGGCCATTTCTAGATTTGCTTGTCTCATCCTCGTACAAGGTCATGTCAATTTTCTTTCTATCGTTCCAACTGGTATGCAATTGGAGGGACAAACAAGAAGCATTGAATGTATATTTATCATTTATACATGGAATCTTTTATCTTTATATGTAACACAAGTGTATCGAATTATATATGCCACATTTATTTGTTATTATTTATTCTAATTGAGGTGTGAATCAAATCTCATAAGATGCATCATTTTTCGAAGATGGTAGTCAAATATTAGCCAATTTCAACATGTCCATCCACGAGAATATGTTGATTGTATTTCATTTGATAGTTGATTGATGTATACATACGCCCAAACATGTTTTTGGCTCCATTTCATGCTATTTAATTTTTGTCAAACCCTAAAAAATTAAATTATCGAATTCTTCGTTACACAAAAATTATTGTGTGATACCAAACAAACTTGACTCCAGATTAAGCACGGGCTCTATTATAGTGCTCGAATAAATTGTTCGCTTTAAATATATAAAATCTGAAATTTGTGGATGAGCTCTATAACTTACTTTTTAAATTTGTGACATAATTGTAAGAACAAACAAAAATTAACCTTATAACATATCAATATTTGCATGGATGAAATAAAGCATGAGAAATTGAAAGAGTCTAATTAATCAACCAAACGAGGCTCATATCAACTAATTTGTTTCAATTGATTTTGAGTACAAATCAAACATCTTCATTACAGTAGTTTAATGACTCAATACATCTTTTTTGCTTTTTTTTTTAATTGAGACAAGAAATTAATCACTACTTAACGGAATGGTTTATGAAGAGATGAGAATAATGCATGGGACTGAAACTTCCTTAATTGGTCAAGGGATTCCACTACCAGCTCCTCCACCAAACCCACTACCAGCTCCTCCACCCAATCAGTTTATGTTTTTAGATATTAATTAGTGCAATAAAAACTTCCATTGATTACACATATTATCTCTAATGATGATTTCCTTTCAAAAATTCATTAGGTGCCATAAAAAGACTTATCGATAGCCCATTATTTTTATTTTTTTAGAGGGAGTGAACAAGAGAGAAGTACCAATCCTTGAATCCTTGACCTCAACTCTAAAAATAACAATCCTTAACCAAATGGGAGATTGGTGCCCATCATATTTGTGAAAAAAGAAAAAATAAATTAATTAATACACAACTTCGATAAAATATTTACCCTTCGTCTCAATGTACACTAACAAAATATTTGGATAGAATTTGTCATGTGTTGCAAGCTGTGTTAATTAATTAAATGTTAAGGATAAGAATGCCAAGAAAAAAGTCAAGAATATGCATGCGACAATAGAAACTGTTATTACAATTAAAATATTGTGCAACAAATAAAAATCAGAGTGCTAATATGATTCCGTGCAACTTTTAGGTACTCTAGCTTGTTAAAATTAACTTTACATTTAATTGAGTTAGAAAAGATTATCATAAGTGACGATATGGTTATGCAATTGGTACATATTCTACCAATTATATATCCAAAAAGCTTTAAGGGGCAAGAGCCCAACATCGAATTTATATCTATACATTACATGACATGCACGTAATGGAGAGGCTTCCATATAACTGAATGAACACATAAAATATTATTGATAAAAAAGAATCATATTGGTGCATCACGTTTTGCATAGAAATCGAGTATATTCAAGTTATTTATTTATTTATTTTTGTCTAATAAACTTAATTGACACGTATTGGATCAATTTCTCAATTTGTATCAAACTCAAACAAATTTTGAATGAAATTAAGAGAACCAAATATAGAATTACAAAAAACAAATATCACCTAAATCCGTAAAACAAATCGCAAGAAATCAGATGAATAACACAAGAAAATTTGTAAGAAAATTTTTAAGACGGACATTTATATAAACCAATATAACAAGTAATGCTCAACCAAGAAAAAATACGGACACCCAAATACTCATAGACGTTTGTTTTTTCTTATATTGATGAATACAAATTCTTTTCTTGAGACCATTCTTAATAGTGAAGGCTTTCCCGCTATTATTGTACTTTCTTCGTGAAGCTATATACTCACCAATTGTTACTCGATGGAAGATATGCATCCAATTAATACTCTTGTTTTAAGCCACAAATTCTAAAAGAAAAATCTAGAACATTCAAGACTGTACAAGTGAAAATTGTACAGTGATTTGGGAGTTTCCATGGTCCACTAGATGTTCTTTTTTAGTGTTCCAAGTTATTAGGCAAACATCTATAAATAGGTCCAGTCATATGATCACAGATCCATCCAACAAAAAATTCAATTATTTTCCATGAGCTGATTATTTCTATATACCTCTTCAATCATAGAATTCACAATTCTCACAAGGGTTTCTTAAGCCTTAAAAAAAAAAAAAAAAAACACACACACACACACCCATTGCATCAACATTATCATCATCATTAGGGTTTCTTGATGCTTGAAGATTAAATTCATCATCATGGCACCACATGGAGAGGCCATTGTTAGGAACTCTTCTAAAACCCGAAACTCGTGCAATCCCTCGAAGAACAATAACCTGCAAAGAACAATATCCGACACATCTTTCGAGCTAAGCAAAGAGGTTGCTAATGCTACAGAGTTGCAAAAACTACCTCCAATTTCTATGTTTAGATATACACATATTCTCGTATCTTTCCAGGCATTGTAATATTCATTTATATAGTGCAATAATTCAGATTACATGGTTATGTAAATATATATTCCGCTTTTCACATTCTCAAATGGTTTGATTTGATTTTAAAATTAAGTAAAAAAATAAAAATAAAAACACCGTCGTTCCTGTGTTAACTAGGAAATTAATTATTATGACATAAAATGCAGGTGTATTAATTCTTATTAGGTATCCAGATTAGTCTTACCTGGGAATGTTTTTATAAATTATTTTGTTTGTAAATATATATATAAATGAGCACTCGATAGGTGGGTACTTACTTATGGGTTCAATGAAATGTGTGAATAGAAGTGATTTAATTATTTATACAAATGCAGCGATACATTGGCGAAATTAATTTTCAATTTCAAATTTTGGATACTTAGAGCTTCGTTGATTTAAATTATTTTTCTTCATAAACAAGAAAGCCTAAAAGTAAATTTCTGTAGTTTCTAAATTTGTTTCTTCATCTTCATAAAAGGGCAAGCTAATCTTCTCTGTATATATGTACACACATATGCCATGTACGGCTATTATAACATTATACATCAACTTATTTTCTATCAAGAAAAAATTACTAAATGAAACTTATTTATGAATATGGGTTATTTCTATGCTATGGATTAAAAATTATATTATGAGGTTTGACCAAGATTTTGATTAAAAAAAATAGCCAATTTTGATAATAAAATTAGCAAATGTTGATAAAATATGTAATTGAAAAATTGATAAAAATTGAGAATCTCATAAAATGTGTAATTAAAAGTCATTGCTGGTTTTGATTCAGCTTTTTGAGATATCCCAAACAAGAAATAATATAACATTTTATGCATCAAAGATTGATGGAAAACAAAAGCAATATCGATTACGAAGGAGAAAATATAAAAAAAAATAATAAAATTAATATCGCTTAGAAGAAATTTATGTAGATCTCCCTTCTGTGTCTTTAATGTGTCCCTAATAAAACTAATATAATTTTGAATCTCAATTTCTTAACAAAATCTCAAAAGACCTTTTCATTCCGATGTCAAACGTGCCTAAGATGACTAAATCGAAAAATGGACAGTCGCACGACAATCGAGTTATAACTTGTCTGCACACCTCCATTCTCTACACACACCAGGCAATTGGAATTAGCATGAGATTTAGATTCAATCCTAAAAAATCAGGAAATGTGGAGATTCAATGCTAGGGCCCCCATGCGCAGTCGTCGATGTGGAGAAAAAACTGAACAGGCTTAAATGAATTTTTAGCTTAAAATTCTTATTCCCAGATAATTCATATATAAAGCATACAAGGGTACAAGACATATAACTGAATTATGCTCCTACCACCTATAAAAGATTACCAAGTGTACAACAGAATTATTCTTCCACTCCTATAATTTAGGAAGTGCCAACACTAAGAAATTCTTGTTAAACCGGTTCATTCAATTGGCCACCTTGCAAGGCTGCTGTTGATTAACCAATTGAATAATCAATTGATTTTAACACCCCCCCTCTTAAGGTGGAGTGTGTCTGGACTACTCCAAGCTTGTCTCTAAAGAATAGGAACCTTGAATGAGCAAGAGGTTTTGTTAGTACATTAGCAACTTGATCCAAGTACATAGTGAATCTCCAACTCTTTCCTTAAAACTGTCTCTAATGAAGTGAACATCCAATTCTATGTGCTTGGTGCAAGCATGATATACAGGGTTTGAAGCTAGTGCACTTGCACTCAGGTTGTCATACCATATTTTGGGAACTATCTTCTGTGGTATGCTCAGTTCTTTATCAATGATTGTATCCAAGAAACTTCTGCGGCACTGTGAGCTAGTGCTCTATATTCAGCCTTCGTGCTTGATTTGGCAACTACCATCTACTTTTTGGAATGCCAAGAAACTAAATTATCCCCAAAATACTCACAATAGCCAATTGTAGACGTTCTATCACCAGGGCATGAAGCCTAGTCTGAATCTACAAAAGTTGTGATCTCCAAATTGTCACTTTTCCTGATATATAGGCCATGATACAGAGTGCCCTTTAAGTATCTAAAAATTTTCTTAAGTGTCTTCCAGTGAACATTAGTAGGCGTTTGGAGGAACTAACTCATTTTGCCCACAGCATAGGAGATATCGGGCCCTGTATGTCCTAGGTACTGAAGTCTACGAACAACACTTATATAAAGAGTTGGATGCTTCATCACTTCTCCTTTAGCCTTTGAAATTTGTTTCCTAACAGCCATAGGTGTCATGCTTGGTTTCAGATTCTCATAGCCGAACCTTTTAAGTAGACCGACTACATATTTTGTCTAATTTAGGTACAATCCTGTTTCATCTCTACTTACTTCAATGCCTAAGAATTAGCTAAGGGCTCTCATATCCTTTAGAGCAAAACACTCATTCAATTTGTCTATGAATGCTTGTATTTGTTTTCCATTGTTCTTTGTCACAACTATATCGTCCACATATACTAATGCAAACAACACACTATTTTCATCCATCAAGAAGAACAATGAGTTATTTGCCCTTGATTGGCAGAATTTCTATTTTAGTAATGTATCCCTTAGCTCCTCATGCCATGCTCTTGGAGCCTGTCTAAGTCCATATAGAGCATTCTCTAGTTTGAATACAAAGTTAGGGTTTTCCTTATCTATAAAACCTGGATGCTGATCCATATATATTGTTTTTTCCAATTTGCCATTTAAGAATGCATTGTTTATATCAACTTGCCTAATTTCCTAGTCTTTGCTCACTATAAGTTTGAGTATGATCTTCAATGTTGATGTCTTGATTATCGGGCTAAAGGTCTCACTAAAATCCACTCCAGGTGTTTGCAAAAAACCTTTGGCAACAAGCCTTGCCATATACCGTTGCACCTTGCCTTCTGAGTTATATTTCAGTTTATATACCCACTTGTTGACAATTAACTTCTTTCCTGGTTCTGGAGGCACCAATGTCCATGTCTTGTTCTTCATTACTGCATTATACTCTTCCTGCATAGCCTTTTTCCAGCTGCCACTCATGAGGGCTTCCTCAATATTTTGTGGCTCAGTTTCAAAAACATGAGAATTCTAACCTTGACAGGCATTAACCTTTGGTTTGAAATTCCCTACTTTCCTTCTATGATTCCCTATTCTCTGTGTGACGTCTTGAGCATCAATATCAACACCACTCCATCTTGCTAAGTATCAATAGCTTCATTGTTAATTGAAGTTGTTTGATCAATTTCAGTACCTTGAATTCTTTCATCTATATTTACCTCCACTTCAGATCCAAGTTCCAACTCTCTGTTTGAAAACTCTTTAGTAGGTGAATCACCAGGATGAATTGTATCAATTTCATTGTGGGGTAGTATAGTGTGACTTGACTCAATTTGAAATGGTAGATAGGTTGTGACACTGTCTGACTCATTGAACACCACATGCCTTGAAATATAGAGTCTACATGTTGAATTTAGGCATTTATATCCCTTATGTGAATCACTATAGCCAAGGAAGGTACACCTTTGAGAATGGAAGTCAAAATTGTGTTTTTGGTAAGGCCTTAGGCATGGATAGCAAGTGCAGCCAAAGGTTTTTAACATGTTATATAGTCAAAGTTCTTTTTATACAGAACCTGGAAAGGGGATTTATGCTGCAATATGGGAGTTGGTAACCGATTTATCAGGAAGGTAGCTACCTTAAAACACTCCTACCAGTAGTGCAAAGGCATTTGTGCTTGGGCTAGGCTCTTAAACCTGTCTTAGTTATGTGTCTATGTTTACTTTCAGCCCTTCCATTTTGTGCTGAAGTATAAGGGCATGATGTTCTATCCTGATTATGAGGCAATTTGTTCTAACTTCCTATATTCACCTCTCGAGTCTGATTGGAGTATGTTGATCTTCATGTCAAACCTAGTTTCCACTAATTTTTTGAATTGGATAAAGACATTCAAAGTCTCAAACTTGTGTTTCATGGGATAAATCCAGATGAACTTGCTATGGTCATCAATGAAGATGATATAAAACCTAGATCCTGAGGTAGAATTCCTTAGTGCTGGTCCCCAAACATCTGTGTGTATAAGGTCCAAAACACCAAATGCATGTGAAAAGGACAGGTTAAATGGTAGTGTATGAGATTTTCCAAACTGACACGGTTCACATAAGGTAGGATTTTCATTAACTTTAGCAAACTCATTACATGACTTTAGTACTTGACTCAATACAAGGTTTGAAGGATGTCCTAATCTTCTATGCTAGACATCTATTTGTGACTTGGACAACTTGACACTTTTGCTTGATGTATGACAACTTGAACTGACTGAGAAATTAGTGAAACTGATGTTATTCTGGTTGGTTGACTCTTGGACAGTAGGTTCAAACTTGGAGCTTGACAACTTCATTTGATACAATCCACCTCTAAGTGCCCCCTGCAACAATGTCCTCTTCGTTTTCATATCCTTGACAACACAATAATCGTGATAAAATTCCACGAATACACTATTATCATTTCTTAGTTAAGAGACACTAATCAAATTTTTCTTAATAGCAGGCATATGTTAAACTTTATCCAAAACAAGAGATTTATCACTCAGTGTGGTGACATTTCTTTTTCCAATGTGAGGAATGTGCAGTGAGTTTCCATTACCAACTAGTAGTTTCTCCTTACCTCCATACTTCTTTCCAGTAGCCAGATTACCTTTATCAGTAGTTATATGAATGCTAGCTCCAGAATCTGCAAACCAAGTTGGATCCTCAACTGTGTTAGGTTAAGCTACATAGGCTGCAGCAGTTGGATTGTTATGCTAGGTCTGCTTCCCATATACCTATCATCGAACCTGTTGAATCACCAGCTAGCTGAATGGTTACTTAATCCACAAATTCGACAAGGTCCTCGACTCTCATTTGATCTGTCTGATCTTCATCTGCCTCTTGTTCTTCCTCAAAAGTTTGTAAATTTTCCACCTCTAAAAGTTCTACCAGCACCTGATCCAGACCTTTGTGCCACCTACACACTTGACTGGGTGATATTGAAGGATGCTAAGCCATTTTTGACTTGATTTAGATGTTCAAGTTTGCTTTCGAAGGTCATAAGAACTGATGAAAGTTCGTGCCAGGAGATATCTTCCTTACTGTTAATATGTACTACAATAGGCGTATACTCTTCATCCAGCCCTGCAAGAACTTGGGTTACAAGGTCACTAGGATCCATTGATTTTCCAGCAACTTGTAGATTGTTGCCAGTTGTTTCACAGTAGCAAGATATTGATCCATAGTCATTGAACCTTTCGTGGTTCTCTGCAACTCCCCGATGAGAAAGGTAACCCTTGACCTATTCATTATTCCATAGCTTTCCTTAACTACATTCCATAGTTTGCTCGAGCTTGTACATCCCATGACCCTCATTGCAATTTTAGGAGTCATGGATGAATACAACCATCCCATTAGCAGTTGGTCAGTTGATATCCATCTACCATATTCTGGATTCTAGGTAACTTTTATAGCTTCTCCCTCTTTAGCGGCAGTTTGAGTACTAAGGAACTCTGGTGGGCATTCTTTTGTTCCCAGTAGATAGCCTTCAAGGTTGTGACCTCTGATTATTGGCATGACCATGTTTTGCCACAAAAGAAAATTAATTTTGTCGAGTTTTATAGATGGGGTTTGGGTGAGATTCATCCCAAACGGCGATACCTAAAACACAGCAGCTTCTATGTGAGTGGAAGGAATGAACTCAGTTGAAGGAGCTTGAATTCTGGACTCGGTGTTAGCCATTCTTTACTTTGATACCAAGTGAGAAAAAAAATTGAACATGCTTAAATGAATTTTTAGCTTAGAATTCTTATTCCCAGATAATTCATATATAGAGCATACAAGGGTACAAGACATATAACTGAATTATGCTCCTACCACTTATAAAAGAATGCCAAGTGTACAACATAATTATTCTTGTTAAACCAGTTCATTCAATTGGCCACCTTGCAAGGCTGCTGTTGATTAACCAGCTAAATAATCAGTTGATTTTAACATACAAACACACTCATCTATACATATACAATGTATATACTTAGACAACTCATATATCTATACATTTACTTGCAACATATATATACACGGAGATAGGGACCACACCCATCTTATATATACAATAAAATAAAAATATTATTTTAATACTAATCAATCAAAATGTTACAATTGCTTTTGAATTCAAAATCAAACAAATGAGTAAAATAATAACTAAAATGTCATACCTTATCATCAATTCTCTATTTTCATAATACAAGAATCGAGTGCGTATTTTCGTGGGTATGTGGTGTGCTGTCGTAGACACCCAAAAATAATCCTTAAACCTCTAAAACTAATGTAGTAGTGGAAGTAAGGGTCGATCCCACGAAGAGTGTGTAATTCAATAGTTGATGCTCCGTACAATGATTGGGGGGTTTTTATATGCAAACAATTGAAAATAACGCAATTAATAACAATGAAAACTAAATTAACGAAAACAATCAAAAGACTAACCTTGGTCCAAGTCAATATCCACCTTCGGAAATCCACAATTGATCATAGATGCAAGGATAATTTAATTCATATCTTGAATATTCACCGTTGGAATAATTTTCCTATTTCTCCTTAATTTTAGTTAGTTAGAAACCAGCGTTCTAATTAACCCTAATTATTAAATGACCCCATACCAGCGCTCAAGATTCAATTTAATAACAGCTTTAAACAATAGAGAAATCGATGAACTAGATAACACAAACACCAGCGGTTGCATTCAATCTATTTAAACATTCTTCTTAAGATTCAATAACCTCTATCGCAGAAAATCATCAAATCCTAGTGCTTCACAAGTTAAAGGGATCAAACAATTACGGATTTGATATTTAACTCAGCGGTAGATTGCAACGAATAATAAACTAGTAGGCCTCCTAGAAATTAAACATAACAATCATGGAAATAAGTGTAGAAGAATATTCAATACTCAAAAACATGAATTAAATTAAGAAAAACCATTTAGATCTCACAATATGTGATTCCGAGGCTTCAATCTCCTTCGACCAAGTATAAAAGTTTAGTTACAATTCATGAATATAAGAGAAAAATAGAGAAGAATAGAGTTGGGAGGCGTTCTCCACGTTCTGGTTGTGTTTTAGGGTTTATAAAGTGTAGAAAGATTTGTTTCTATAAGTGTTTGATTGAAATTAGGAAACCAGAATTTTCGTCCCGGAAATGAACCATGCGGCCGCATGGTTTAGAGGCTTGCGGCCGCAAGGAACAAGTGAAATCAACACTTTAATTCTCGGGAATGGTTTGTGCGGCCGCATGGAATTAAAGGCTTGCGGCCGCGTGGTTTTACGAAACTTCCTCCGGACAGCTTCTAGTATTTTAGCCATAACTTCTTCCACCGATATCTGATTGAAGCGATTCAAGATGCGTTGTAAAGATAACTCAAAGGGCTAAAACTTTTATTCAGAGACAATCTTCAAATTCGATCGTTTACCATGTCCAATATTGGTCTCAATATGAGGATGAAAACCGATGCAAAACTTTTCAGCTTGAAAGTTGATATGTGAAAATATCTTGGCCATATTTCATCCCTTTGAATCTTTTTTTATCCAATTGACCTCTAACACTCTCGAATCTTCATCACAAGGTTAGACACAAGTTTGGAATATTTGCACTTGAGTCCTTGAACTTTCACTTTCTTTCATTTTGGTCCTTTTTCATATATTTCTTCCAAATTACGCTATATCCATAGAATTGCCACCTAAATCAAAATATGAGCGTAATGAGTACATTTTGGCACAAAATAAACATACGAGCGCATAAAATAAGGAGGGAAAAATATGCATTTTACATTCCTATCAAATTCCCCCACACTTAGCTTTTGCTCATCCTCGGGCAAAACTCAAATTTAATTCCCTAAAACACCAGGTCATAATGCCAAGAACATAGAATCATCAAACTTTTTCCAAAACACATAAAATATTATGAATAAACATTCCAAACAACTCATAATCAATTAGCAAGCATTTCCATATGAAGATGGAGTAAACTAAACATGTAAACCCTCACGGATATAAGCACTCAACTTTCATGTGTTTAAAAGGGTAAGTGTTTTCCTCAAATTCATTCCAATGGAGATGTTCTACCATATGCTTGCATATTTTCTCATTCACCGCTATTTAGATCACATGATTTACAAGAATCATAAGGACTTTTCAAAGGTTGTAATGTGGCTTATGGTCAAGGTGAGAAATATTTGGGTATGTGACTCAAGAGCCATCGAAACTAGTGGAGTAAAGATAAAAAGACTTAGCTCAAAAATATACATAAGACGTGTAAACCAACCACTCCACATGATAGTTTCATCATTTTTGCATCTATCCCACACAAATCGAACTCTTTTTTTAGATGTAGGAAGAGTTATGAATATAGATTTTTTTCACATTAAAATCACTCTTCTTCTTCATCACTTACTTTCTTTTTCTTTTCTTTTTCTTCACTCATTCATTTTTTCCTTCTTCTTCTTGTGTTTTTCTTGCACAATGTAAACTTCAAATTATACAACAATACTGGAACTCCCTGAATTGACATAGAAAATTTGTTCCAATTCACCAATAATAGCACTGCCATAAATCTTGATACCCCCACACTTATTTTCTTGCATACCTACACTTCTTATGACATTCAACAATACTCCACTAGCTCTAAGGCTTGGGTAAATATATTGTTTTTTTCAGTTTAAAGCTTGTAATGTGAGTTTATACAAAGAAAAGGCAATAAGGCTCAAATGGGCTCAACAATGGAAAATTCAATTACAGGGTCGGCTATTTGGCTAATGAAGCTCATTTATGCAACAAAGATGGCCTTAATCATGTTCGTGCATGCATGTATCAATGTGATCTTGAAGAGAATCAAGGCAAGTTCTAGAGAAACAACACCATGGAAGAATATCCCACACGAAAAGAAATAATGAGACTGTTATAGATGTATCAGTCTAAAGGTTCAAAAATCTCACCGATTTTTGTCTACAGAATTTAGTTACTACCATCCTCAAAGAAAATAACTCCACTAATCAACTCTAAGTTGGAGGATCATTCATTCAATCATGTTATGAGTTCTTCAAAAACTTAATTAATTCTAGCAAATAGCATACACAACCAAAAATCTTTTAACATCAACTTTTCTTCTTGAAAAATCATGCAAATTTATTTTTTCTCTAAAAATTTAACTCACTCAATCTAAATACAACATAAATCTAAATCCCTCCCCCACACTTAAAACTTACATTGTCCCCAATGTAAGGTCCAATGCAAATAAAAGGACAAATATAACTAAAATAAATGATGGAATACGAAAAATAAAAACAAAAATAAAAAGATAAAGGAACGAACTCCCCTTGGGTTGCCTCCCAAGCAGCGCCTTTGTTTATTGTCTTTGGCTCGACTCAATGTTTCTTTATTCAGCCTGGGTCTATCATGGTTGGCTTCGATCTTCTTTGCAGTGCACCAAGTCCATTGGGAATGATAACTAGGATTGTTCCTCCACCTCCATGGAATACGTACTTGTAGTGACTAGGGTGAGACTTCAAATCCGAAATGAAAGTCTGCAAAATAGAAGATAAAGGCTTCTCATTAGAAACTGGTAATACAAAACAAGAGCTGGTACCTGACTTTGGAAGAGCATTTAATGCTGCCACAGTTCTTTGCAACTCAGTGTTTAAGGCCAGCTCCTCTTTTTCCTTCATAAGATGCTCAATATTGACAACTTCCCATTCTTTTGTAGCAACAAATTCGAAAACATCCTGTGCTAATTGATCAATCACATCAATAAAATGAACATGGTTATTATTACATGAATGTTTCATGGAATCATAAATATTAAGTGTAATAGTTTTATCATCAAATTCCATGGTTAGTGTGCCATTATGAAAGTCCATTTCAGTTTTGGATGTCCTTAAGAATGGTCTTCCCAACAAAATAGGGAGAGTTTGATTACTACTGCCCATGTCAAGCACATAAAAATCAACAGGAAAAATCAACTCATTAACTTTCACGAGAACATCCTCAACTACCCCCTTAGGATAGGCATTAGATTTATCAGCTAGTTGAATTATCACACCAGTGTCAATTAAAAGTCCTAATTTCAAGGAAGTGTATACAGAATATGACATGACATTAATAGATGCTCTGGAATCTAACATGACCTTCTCAAACTTAGTATTGCCTATCATGCAAGAGATAGTGAACATACCTGGATCCGTGCACTTTGCAGGAAGTTTCTTTTGAATTATTGCAGATACCTGTTCTCCAACTTTTACCCTTCCAATCCCCTTCAATTTCTGTTTCCTTTTACTTGTGCACAAGTGTTTCAAAAATTTAGCATAACGAGGCATTTGTTTAAACATATCTAAAAGTGGAATATTTACCTCGCATTTACTAAAAATTTCGTACAGCTCATCATGATCTCGTTCATATTTCCTAGATCCTACCAAAGCCTGAGGGAATGGGGCTACTGGTTTATAATCAGATAGTGGAGGAAACTTACGTTTTGGTGCATTATCCTCAGTTTTGTTACTATTTTCCACAGTGATGTCCATGTCTTTCTCCTTGTCTTGTTCTAACGATGTGGGAGTTTCATTTACTGGGATTTCCACTTCCTTACCATTCCTCAATAATATTGCACTTGCATTCTCCCTTGGATTTATCACTGTTTGAGATGTCAATTTTCCCGTATTCTGTGACTCCAACCTACTGACCGCGTTAGCCATTTGACTCATTTGATTCTCCAAACTTTGAATGCTAGCCCTTCTCTCCTGTTGAAATTGTAAAGTGTTAGTGGCAAGAGATTTAACCATATCTTCTAAAGACATACTAGAGTTAGAAGTTTGGCTATGTTGATGTTTAGGAGGGTATGGCTGATTATATTGCTGGAAATTCTGCCAATTTTGATTCATAGGTTGATTTACTTGTTGATTCCCATAACTAAGATTTAGATGATCCCTCCATCCTTGGTTGTACGTATTTGAATAAGAATCATAATTCCTCTGTTGTTGTCCAGGGAAGCTACCGGCTGCATTTACGTGTTCAACGGATTTTTCTTGAAGTGTTGGACACATATCAGTTGAATGGCCTACAAATGAACAAATTCCACAAGTCTTTGTTGTTTGCATAGTACCTACAGCCATTTGACAAATAAGAGTAGTTAGACTTGCAAGTTGTTGTTCAATGGATGAAACATTTACCTCATTAATTTGTCTAGAAGGGGGATCAAATCTGGCGCCAAATTGTTGAGAATTGGCAACCATATTTGCAATCAAGTTTCTTGAGTAGTAGATCGATTTATGGGCATAAACTATCAAGGAAACTAAAAAATATATAAAAAAAAATTAATAAGAAACTAGAATAAGAAAAATAAATAAAATTCTATGCTAAAATTCCTAAAAACAATAAATTGCCTAAAAATCTAAAAATTTTGATTTTTTGATTTTTTTTTTCAAAATAAAATGAACAACTAAAGAAGCACAAAAATAAATTAACACCACTCCCCGGCAACGGCGCCAAAATTTGGTGTGCTGTCGTAGACACCCAAAAATAATCCTTAAACCTCTAAAACTAATGTAGTAGTGGAAGTAAGGGTCGATCCCACGAAGAGTGTGTAATTCAATAGTTGATGCTCCGTACAATGATTGGGGGAGTTTTTATATGCAAACAATTGAAAATAACGCAATTAATAACAATGAAAACTAAATTAACGAAAACAATCAAAAGACTAACCTTGGTCCAAGTCAATATCCACCTTCGGAAATCCACAATTGATCATAGATGCAAGGATAATTTAATTCATATCTTGAATATTCACCGTTGGAATAATTTTCCTATTTCTCCTTAATTTTAGTTAGTTAGAAACCAGCGTTCTAATTAACCCTAATTATTAAATGACCCCATACCAGCGCTCAAGATTCAATTTAATAACAGCTTTAAACAATAGAGAAATCGATGAACTAGATAACACAAACACCAGCGGTTGCATTCAATCTATTTAAACATTCTTCTTAAGATTCAATAACCTCTATCGCAGAAAATCATCAAATCCTAGTGCTTCACAAGTTAAAGGGATCAAACAATTACGGATTTGATATTTAACTCAGCGGTAGATTGCAACGAATAATAAACTAGTAGGCCTCCTAGAAATTAAACATAACAATCATGGAAATAAGTGTAGAAGAATATTCAATACTCAAAAACATGAATTAAATTAAGAAAAACCATTTAGATCTCACAATATGTGATTCCGAGGCTTCAATCTCCTTCGACCAAGTATAAAAGTTTAGTTACAATTCATGAATATAAGAGAAAAATAGAGAAGAATAGAGTTGGGAGGCGTTCTCCACGTTCTGGTTGTGTTTTAGGGTTTATAAAGTGTAGAAAGATTTGTTTCTATAAGTGTTTGATTGAAATTAGGAAACCAGAATTTTCGTCCCGGAAATGAACCATGCGGCCGCATGGTTTAGAGGCTTGCGGCCGCAAGGAACAAGTGAAATCAACACTTTAATTCTCGGGAATGGTTTGTGCGGCCGCATGGAATTAAAGGCTTGCGGCCGCGTGGTTTTACGAAACTTCCTCCGGACAGCTTCTAGTATTTTAGCCATAACTTCTTCCACCGATATCTGATTGAAGCGATTCAAGATGCGTTGTAAAGATAACTCAAAGGGCTAAAACTTTTATTCAGAGACAATCTTCAAATTCGATCGTTTACCATGTCCAATATTGGTCTCAATATGAGGATGAAAACCGATGCAAAACTTTTCAGCTTGAAAGTTGATATGTGAAAATATCTTGGCCATATTTCATCCCTTTGAATCTTTTTTTATCCAATTGACCTCTAACACTCTCGAATCTTCATCACAAGGTTAGACACAAGTTTGGAATATTTGCACTTGAGTCCTTGAACTTTCACTTTCTTTCATTTTGGTCCTTTTTCACATATTTCTTCCAAATTACGCTATATCCATAGAATTGCCACCTAAATCAAAATATGAGCGTAATGAGTACATTTTGGCACAAAATAAACATACGAGCGCATAAAATAAGGAGGGAAAAATATGCATTTTACATTCCTATCAGTATGATGGGCAGACACTTATGTAAGGAGGTGAGTAAATAAGTAAAATACTTGATTTCTTAACTTAATTGTAGCTAGTTAGACATTGTTCATACTAATTAACTAACAAGACCCCACCCGTCCTTTAATCTTGTTAATTTATTTAAACTCTATATTAGCCCTATTAATTTACTAATTCCTATTGTCATCCAATTATTATTTTTAAATTAATTTATCCAAAATATACTTTTTAAGAAAAAAATCTTTCTAAAAGCAAGACAAATTAAAAGTACATAGTAAAATATATTTTATAATTTAATCTAATATTAATAAATACTATAACCATATTAAACTTAAATTAATGGCACGTCAATCGTTTGGGTCTCCAATGCACATTACACTGAAAAAAACACAATTAATCACAACAAAGATAATTATCATAATTAAACTGTAAATGTAGTATTAATGCAATTAATCTAGAAGACATGACATTCACAAGAAATAAGAGTGTGGTGTTAAACCTCTGATTTGAGATGACCTAATGAGACAAGGGTCTCTATTGATCTGAACTTGGAGCATAGATTGCCTGACAGGATTGAGCACGATGGTAATCGTGAATTTTGGCAATTGGTCATTGTTGCATTTTTTTTTATCGCAAGTGTACGATATCGTAACAAGTAATATAATGGACTTTTGAATTTGAATTATCGTTCCCACGAAAACTATACTTTAGTTCTTAATTTACTTTTTCTAATTCATATTTGACAAAAGCAAGTAAATATTTATGATGATTTTGACTAACTACTTTTAACAGATTGAAAATATAAAATAATTGCAAATAACGGATAATTGGAGAAACAGATACGTGATAAATATTAGGGTAAAACAATCTCATCTATTGATCACATTTATTCTTAATTCAAGATTTATAATCTAATGTAGTGTTCGATCGAATTCTTCTATTGTATTCAATTTACTTCTCTCGAGTTCTCATTAAACCTATTTAACTAATTCAATTTCATATCTCTATACGAATCAATTTTAGTTAAACGAAACACTGATTCTAAGAATTCAAATTATGATCGCAATAATTAGTATATGTATCCCTACACCTTATACTAATTTACCGAATTTTATTATATGGTTTAAATCTCAAACTCACCTCTCGATTTGCAAGAGACTCGCATAATTATCAAATTATTGATCAAGTAATTTAATGCATTAAACTCATAATAAAACCAACACATAAATAAATAAACTACATAAATTTTGAATATAAAAATAAAGGATCACAAGTCGATTAAATTGTTTTCCATAATATGAAAATTAGTTATTTATACTGGAAGAATAAAAATAAGAAAAAGTGAAAAAATGTCACCAAAAATTGATGAAACGTGAAAATTTTTGGTATTTACAATTCCTTTTCCTCTTCCTTTTCTTGTTTCTGCCGTTGACTTTTCTTTTGTTTTCCTTCTCCTCTCTTTCTCTCTCCTCTTCCTCTTTTCTCTTTTTGTTTTCTTTTTCTTCCTTCTGCTGGCAGACTTTTTCTTCTCTCTCTCTCTCTCTTTTCTTTCTCAGCTTCTATCTGTTTCTCCCCTTTCAGTGTTGCCGTGTAATGCATATATATATATATATATATAGAATTTCAAATAACAATTGAATTATTAATCCAATTGCAAGTCCATGCCCATCTGTAGAATTAATGTAATTTAGTCCTTCAATTTCTCTAATGTAAACTTTAGTCCCCAAAGTTGTAGATTTCATTCAATTTCGGCCTTCTTTCTTTTCCATTTTCTTCGAACAAGTCCATAACTAAAACAAAAAAAAATTAACCTAAATTAAGTAAAAATTAATAATTTGACGACATAAAAATTTAGTAATTTGATCGGAATAAGTGAACAAATTGCACTTATCAGTCATTTATAAGAAGATGCTATTTTTTAGTTTTATTGTAGACACTTTGGGCCGGCCACTTCTCTATACATTGGGGACACCTTCTACTCCCCCAATTGTTATGCCCTCTCCATGTCAATCTCTTCCTCCTACCGTGACCACTAATAGTAGGACTGACAAAGGTAAAGGCAATAACATTTGTTGAGCCTAGGAAGCAATAGGCGTTGTTTCAAAAGTCCCTCATATTTCTCCACTACTCCAATTGTAGTACCTTCAGTTACACAGATTGCTCCACTAGTGACAGAAGTTGCCTCTACATCTACATTGCCTATTCTGGTTCCTACTACAGTTCTTGTAGAGATTTTACTGATAGATCCTACTATAGATTCTTTCAGTTGCCGAGCCAACTCCATAGGATCCTATTTAGGTACTTAAATCACATCCTCATATTACTTCAGTTATTTATCCTACTATTATCGAGGTACCCCCTGAGCCTACAAATGCCAGTTATCCTTCATCAAAAACACCTACTGTAGGTACTTAGTCATCACATGGATTAGGTTTCAACCTATAGAGCAATACATGGACATTTTCCTAAGCCCTTGCAAAGGGGCTATTGGGCGATATTGGTACAAATCAGTTTGTCGTCAAGCTTATGTTGAAAGATTACTTCAAGAAGGGGCGTCGTTGGAACTATTACGAGATTTGCTAGTGAAAATTTGTTTCCTAACCTTGTTGGTAGGGGAATCCAAGTCCCACTCTTCCGGGATTCCGACGTTTGCACTTTTACATATCCTTATCATCACGATTTCAACTCAAGATAAGGGTCTAGGAGATTACATGGCGAAAAACGAGATAGACATACCTTCCATCAATGGTTCAGACTTATAGATTAGGCATGCATCGGATGTTCTAGCTATGAGTACGGTGAGACGTCATGTGCCTGCATTTTGCCTGACACAGGCGAGCCCCTTCCCCTAGATGGACCATAGTTATTGTTTTGTCTCATTTTTAATTAATATATATTTTAGATGTCAATAACTAAAATACTAAAATGATTTAAATAATTTAAGGAGTGAAGCAATAACCTTACAATATATTCATGTGTTGACTATCCAAACATAGAGACAAAAAGTCAATCTTTATTTTAAAAATTAGAATTAAAGAGGCTATTTGAGCCTAATTTCAAGAACTAACTCTTTAAAATAGAATATTGGTTTTTGACTTATGCTCATTACGATGACATGCTATATTAATTAATTGGTGGATCATTTAATTTTTAGATTCTACTATGAATGTATTCACCAATTAATTGATGTTCCATGTTATCGATACTTAAGATAAATATCGATGTTTAGTGGATCATTATCTTTATTGGAATATTCTCACTTCTATAATCAAGATAAGTGTTTGTCCCATTACGCAGTGGACGTGATTCGCAATTACTTAATTATGAATGATGAATCACATCAATTGCAAGGTAAATTCAATTCGCGGTAACTACACTTTCACTTTAGTTCAATTATGTTACTAAATATTAATTATGTTCAATTAGGGTAGCTATACTTTAATATAATTTCAATCTAATAATTATACTTTAAATTGATATCAATTACGATAACTTTGTCCAATTCCACCAACGATAATCGATGATGTGACATTTAATAAATAATGATTTATCACATATAACATTTGGTTGCTGACGTAAAATAAGTACAATTTCATTGAAATAAATGACAAACGCTATTTATTGACCGCTATGTAATCATTTTCTATTAGTTCAAGTTATAGAATTAGGAGTTATTCGGTTGAAATAAAATTGAAGTATAGTTACTAAAATTAAAGTACAATTACTTGATTGAACTAGAATGAAAGTATAATTACTGCGAATCAAATTTACCCTCAATTGCATATAAATGTTTTATATGTATGATAATTGTGTTTTTACTTGAATCAGACCAAGAAAAACTGACAAAATACATATGTATTCATGTTATTATACTTGTTAAATTATTCCTAATTGAACGAATTTATATCTAATTTTTATTGTGATTATATTAATTGTGGTAAAACCTGGACTTAAATGCAATTGCTGTGAAAATGGACAATTTTTAGCTAATATGGAGTTGGTTTGGAGAAATTAAAGAATAATCGGATTGCATGGAGTGATAAGAAGTATTAGAGAGCAATGGAAGAAAAATCATAAGTTATGAAGGTGAAACTTACGATTAAATTGATTAAATTAGAGAATTCGATTGAATATAACTTTAGGAATCCAAATTGAGTAGCAAGATTAAAGGTGATGACTACAGAGAAATCGTGAATCCTAATACTTTTTACACACAAGTTAAAATCTCTAATTGTTTATTGTGCACTTTTTAATTTTTTTTTTTTTTCAATTTAAATATTTAGGATAATCATTAAAATCAATCATAATTATTCTTATTCAAATATAAGTTAAGGATAGTTTAACCAACATTAACAGATAATCCTCGTGAAAATAATAATCAAAACTCTGAATTCCCTTTTTTTACTTATCAACAATAACGTATACTTGAGATAAAAAAAAAAAAAAAATGCAACTATATGCCTAATTCAAAATTAAACTTATCTACATCTCAACAAACACAATGTACATGCTCTAATTGAGTCACACATGGCCCCGAGTATAACTATTACAATCAATTTGGAAGCACATTTTAAAAGCACAAATCTACTGTCTCAAACTTTATGCCCCCTGGACTGTTCGTCCAATACATATTTGACACTTCTATACATTAACTCTTCTCAGCAAATAGGAAACCAAAAATACATCAACATGTTACACCTAGACCATTTGTAAGAAGAACTAATGTGCTGAGATGTCAAATATATACTTGAAGGAATTAAGGAAAAGCAAACTTGATACAACAAATGTCTACTCTACTTTCAAGGCCATCGCAAAATGAAAACACAAGAGTCAACGGTTCACGTGGCGGGTAGCGCAGGTTGACATGATGAGCAAAGAGCACACCAATTTTACACAAAAAAAAAAAAAAAGGTTCTTCTAACTTAATGAAATTAGCGTGGGCAGAAAATAACAATTTAACTTGATCATAATTAAAGTCGTACAATACGATTGGGAAGCTGAAATTTGATCATAATTACAACGCTATCTGGCATGTCATTTTTGTTTCTTTTCAGAACTTCTACTGCTACTGTCTGTTGCTGATGAAGCTGCTATTTCCATCAACCTTTCGTAATCAATCTCGGTCGATTTATACTTCACCTTGATCCCGCCTTGCATCCATGACTTCATACAAAGCAAAGTTTGCGTATTTTCAAATGGCGAGGAGAACCTCTGCCTGTCAATTTCCTCACCCTTGCTACAAAAAATGTCTTCGGGAGACGCAGCAGTTGGTTGTACGGACAAGAAATCCCGAGCCATCAGAGACAAGCGCGGATATCTTGTGCTGTTCACTTTCCACCACTCTAAAACATCTGTAGGTATTGGTGCTGGTGGCTCGGATAAATATTGAGTAAGCTCATCAGTAGCAGAATTCATGCTTGCCCTTCGTTTTTTACGGGCAATTTCCTCAGCAAAAGAAACACTTCCTCCATCATCCATCTCCTGAGCAGCGTATGAACTGGTTATAGATGGAAAATAGCTGGTCGAATAATTTCTCATGAAATGGTTTCTTGCCTCCTCCAAATAGCTTTCCGAGTTGAGATTTTCAGGCATGAGCTCAACTTTTATCCGTGGATCAAGAATCGCAGTCATGTAAGTAAATATATTGCAAACCTGGTCACAGTAATTTTGAGCTTTGGTGGCCATGTCTTGAGCTGCACTCTGGAGCCAATCGGGACTTTGCCTTGAGTCTTTGCACGTTAAAATCATCTCAGAAATATGATCCATGAAGAAGAGAACAAGTCCAACCGTCAGCACTCTATTTGTGCACATGTTATTGATAGTCTTATAGAAGGGTTCTAAATACTTGTACATAATATGAACAACATTTTTCTCCGCAGAATTGAGCAGCAACCTACTGCCAAGTTGTTCCTCGTACTTCCTAATAATAGTTTCCATTGATTTACTCGCCTGCAGGAGAATACAGAGCCCTTAATCAAAGTCAATCCTCATAAAAAAAAAATACTTGAAACATTAGTATTCTCTCTTCTTTTTTCTCCCTATAATGTTATTTTGGTTTTACGAGTGTATTTTTCACTGACCAAACAAAATCATCAACTTGAAGTAAATCTCCAATGTAAGGTTGAGCTAAATAATTCTGATTCTTTAGTGCAAAATTAAACATTCTTGTTAACACGAGACTAAAGCTAACATATAGGTTATAGCTGAAAGCTATACCAGAAGAACACTACCAACTAACAAGCCATCAATTCTCTCTATTGGTGTGGTTAATATCAATGATCATCAGAGGGATTTATAATTTCCAGGGTGTTTGGACATAGTAATCAAAATCGAAAGAGTAATGCTATTTAGCCCCACTGAGGGTTATAACCCGAGTCTAAATGGCGCAAATGTGGTATTAAATGATAAATCCAATTAAATGAGTCATTTAATTTCACATTTCATTTAGCCAATCACCTAACATCACATAGACTCGGGTTATAACCCGAGTGGAGCTAAATAGCATTATTCAAATTCAAAAGGTCCATTGGTAGTAAATAAAACTGTAGTAGCAGCTGGAGAATTCAATTAAAGGCCATTTCTGCAAATTTTACAGCCCTAAAAATGTAATCTTGGCATGGCTAGTAGTATTATTATCTCAAATGTAAGCTTGCAGGATTGCTCCTAGATATTTAACTAATATATCAGCAGCACTCGTAAATTTTTGGACATCCATTCATAAAATAAAAATTAGGAAAGAGAGGACTCTCTAAGTACTAACTGAAGACCAGATTTTACTTCCATTTTTGTTCCAAGGTTATCAATGAAACTAAAAGCCTGTTCAACTTCAATATTATTGATTTTGCATAAGATGAGAGAAATTACCTTACGTGCAACATCAAGCATCAGGTAGTTTCCACTCCACCGAGCCGAGGCATCAAGCGGGAATTTCCAATTTCCTTCTTCATATGCTGAAGTAAATTGAATAAAATCCTCAGAGATTTCCAATGATGAATTCATCGCCAGCACAAACTCCCTGATCTTCAAGATTACTGACTTGGTAGTTTTTAATCCTTCATCTATAATTGAATTCAGAGCACGAGCAGCACATGGGATATAGCAAAAGGGAGCCATTTTCTGACTATCCAGATCACCTTTCAGTTTATGACATGCATGTAAAGCATTTGAACTAGTATCATGGGTGCAAGAGATGATTCTAGTATCTATATTATACAGCCTGATGACTTTCGACAGAACATAATGTATTTCAGCGCCCTCACAAGGGCTTGGTATATGACTGATATCCAGAAGAACTTTCTGAAAGGACCAGTTTGCATCAATCCACTGGCTTGTAACACTCATGTAGAGAATTTGCTCGTACGAAGTCCAGAAATCAAGAGTAATCGAAACCTTAGAAGAAACCTGCTCCATAGTCAGACGGACCTCTTCCTTCATGCTTCTATAAACTTCGCATAGTACTGCTCGGAATTTTTCTCCAGGCCAAATTTGTACCGATTGATTAAGGAACTTGAATGAGTTTGTCAGCCAGTGTTCTTCCAAAGTAGATGTGGGAAGAGATGCTAAAGTGAGCCACTTGATAAGCAACCAGTTCAAATGATCAAGTTCCACCTGAGGCATCTTAACTAGAGCCTGTGGTTTCTTAGCAACTGTGACAGGTTGCGCAACTGGAGTCATGGCAAAATCCCCATTTTTATCATATCCAGGATGTCGATTGCTGAGATGCCTCCCCAAATTGCCTTTAACAAACAGAGGCATGTTATCAGTAAACCAGGCTCAACTTATTCTCCAGCTATAATGCACCATCAGCACCCCAACGTAAGTAGGCTGATGAATTATATTTAGATATAATGTAGATAATCTTAATTCAGTAACCTACTTCTGGATTTATTCTCTCAATACCAACAAAAAATGGAGATAGTAAAGTAAACACAGCAGCATTCACATCCTCCTTCAACAGAAATACTCCAGATGCACTATGATCATTGACCATAGGCGGAGTTATCATGCGAGAGAAAAAGGAAAAACAGCAGTGGCAGAAAATTACCGGTGGCAGTAGCAATAGAATAGCTCTGTCCACAAAATATACACCTCCGACTCTTCCCATCTACAGCTGTTTCAAAATACTTGAGATACACTGATGTCATCGTCTTTTTCCTGGGTTTTGCTGTAAGAACAGCATTTCCCTTCTCGGATGAACCCAACCCAGTATCTATTGGATCGATATTTGGGATGATAGTTGCATCCATAGTGGGCACAGACTTAGGATCTAAATCTGCTCCAATGCAGAAAACAAAATAATCTCATAAATAGAAGGTATATAAAGGAAACCATAATTCTAAATTGAGAAGAAAAAGGTTTAAATCACTAGAAACATATCCCTTGTATATGGAGATGGCAGAAAACTACTATACAAAGAGAATCTTTCTCATCTTCTGCCTATGCATAGGTATACTGTTTGTACGTGTAATGTAACTCAGAGAAAAAGGTCACTGAATAGAAATTCAATTGTATATTTTCATTCTTTCTACATGGTGCATATATACAAGGGAAATTTAGAGCTGAAGTCCCAAAACCTTGTGAAATAGAGCATTCAAATCCCAATCCCTTCACCTTTTTAGCGCTAATTTTAGGTCCCCAGATGATGGAAACCATCCAAATGAAAAGTCATGTGACATTCACATGGCAAACTTATTTAGGGGAATTGGCACACAATTATAATTCTAATAGAATGATAATAAAAGGAGAAGGAAAGGAAAAAAAATAAACCCCACAACCCCCCAGACCTGCCCATAGCTACGCCTCGACCACACACCAGTCAATTTTGCGGAATGAATGTGTCGTGTGTCTTCCCAATGATTTATATAATCTTACAATGATATACAAGGAAATAATATACAAGGAAATACAATCAAATATAAATGGAAAGATAAATCAGAATATATTCTGATAAATCACGAATATATTCTGATACCCCCCCCTCAAATTGATGCTGGTGAATCCACAAGCATTAATTTGCCGACAAGAAAGTGGTGACGATGACGAGTCAAGGATTTGGTGAAGATATCCGCGGTCTGCTGAGCAGTGGAAACATGGGGAAGAGCAATGACATTGGAATCATAGGCATCCCGGATATAATGACAGTCTGCCTCAATATGCTTGGTGCGTTCATGAAACACAGGATTAGCCGCAATCTGAATAGCACTAGTATTGTCAGCATGGAGTGGGGTAGGCCGTGACTGAGAAACACCAAGTTCTGCAAGAAGACCTCGCAACCATACAATCTCAGAACAGACAGCTGACATAGCACGATATTCAGCTTCAGTGGAAGACTTAGAAACGCAATCCTGCTTCTTGCATTTCCAAGAAATAAGAGCATCACCTAAAAAAACACACCACCTAGTAGTAGATCGGCGAGAATCAGGACAGCCGCCCAATCAGCATCACTAAAAGCGGTGAGCTCAAGAATGGTTCCCCTAGGGAAGAATAGACCACGATGAGGAGTCCCAATAAGGTACCGAATAATACGACGAACAGCCCCCAAATGGAGATGACGAGGAGCATCCATAAACTTGCTGACGGTATGAACGGCGAAGGAAATATCAGGACGTGTGATAGTGAGATATATAAGACTCCCTACCAACCTCCGATACAGAGTAGGGTCCGAAAGAAGTTCACCCTCATCCTTACGATATTTAACATTAAGCTCTAACGAAGTATCAACGGAGGGGGCGTTCGATAAAGCGGCCAATTCAATCAAGTCTTGAATATACTTATGTTGATTCAAGAAGATACCATGTGGTGCTGTATGGACCTCTAAGCCAAGAAAATAGGTGAGATGACCCAGATCTTTCATATGAAAAATCGAATGAAGATGTTGCTGAAGTTTCTGAATAAAGACGTGATCAGATCCAGAAATAATAATATCATCCACATAAACCAGCAAACAAACGATCCCATTTGAACTCTGGTGAAGAAATAGGGAGGCATCATATTGACTCTGAGTAAAGGAAAAATCCAAAAGGGCTCGACGAAACTTGTCAAACCATGCCCTGGGAGCCTGCTTGAGACCATACAAAGAACGTTTTAGTTTACAAACAGAATCCGCGGAGGGAAGAGGCATACCCGGTGGAAGTTTCATATAAATATCTTCCTTGAGGTCTCCGTGGAGGAACGCGTTCTTCACATCCATTTGATGCAAAGACCATGACTGAGAAGCAGCAAGAGATAAGAGAAGGCGTACAGTGGTCATTTTAGCGACCGGAGCAAAGGTCTCATCATAGTCTATCCCGTACTCTTGTCGATTACCCAAAGCAACCAATCGAGCCTTATAGCGCTCAAGAGAACCATCAGAACGAAGTTTGACAGAATATACCCATTTACTCCCAATAGGTTTCACAGTAGATGGACACGGCACAACATCCCAAGTCTGATTCACCCCAAGAGCCTCAAGTTCTGCGTCCATCGCCTGTCTCCAACACTCTTGTGCCATAGCCTGCTTATAGGAGGAAGGAATAGAAACAGAAGCAAGTGTAGCCGACATAGAACTATGAGGGGAAAAACCATACCTATCTGGTGGTCGAGGAACACGAAAAGTACGACGAAGAGGGACAGGAGGCTGCAGTTCATCCGGTGGAGGATCAGATGTCTCTGGTGGAAGATCAGAGAGGCGGGGCAGAGTAGGCGGCTGAGAGAGAAGTTGGGAACCAGCAACAGGTGCAACATCCCGACGAGTGTAAACACATCCCGGCTTGTACCGAGAAAAATCTGTAGGAAAATCAGGCAAGACAGAAAACATTGGGGAAACGACTGATTCTGAAGGAAAGAACGATTGTTTTTCAAAGAAAATAACATTACGAGAAATCCGGATCCGCCGTGTCGTAGGGTCATAACAGAGATACCCTTTTTGAGTCCCACCATATCCTAAAAACGCACACTTGACAGATTGAGGGGTGAGTTTGGTCCGTTCATGGGATTGTAAGTGAACAAAACACACACAACCAAAAGGGCGCAGATAAGAGTATGAGGGATGGTGACCAAAAAGTTTATAAAATGGAGAAACATGATGAAGAGTGGGAGAAGGTAACCGATTTATGAGATGCACAGCAGTAGATAATGCTTCACACCAAAAACGAGACGGAACAGAAGATTCAATCAGAAGGGCTCGAACCATATCAAGAAGGTGGCGATTTTTGCGTTCCGCGACCCCGTTTTGTTGAGGAGTAGACGGACAAGAGCGTTGAGAGATAATGCCTCTGGTCTGTAGAAAAGATTGAAATGCATTCGACATATATTCTCCTCCAGAATCAGACCGTAAGATTTTGATTGAGGAGGAAAATTGATTGTGAATAAGAGCAAGGAAAGCTTGAAAGACAGGAAAAACCTCACTTTTTGCACGAAGAAAATAAACCCATGTGAATCGACTATAATCATCGATAAACGTAACAAAGTATTTATAATGATCATGCGATACCACAGGTGAAATACCCCATACATCACTATGAACAATATCAAAAATATGCAAAGCATGAGAACTTTGTGATGGGAATGGCAAAATTTTACTTTTAGCAAGTTTACATGAAACACAATCAAGCGAGACAGATGAAACCGAAGCAGAATTTTTATTACCAAGTAAACCAGAATTAAACAAATGTTGTAACACATTAGAATTGGGATGTCCCAATTTTTTATGCCAATCAAAGATATCTAAAGTAGCAGAGTTACAAAAGACGGGAAAAGACGAAACAGGCTTCGGTGAAATAGGAAAGAGATGCCCCTCCTTAGGCCCCCTCATGATCGTCCTCCCGGACACCTGATCCTGCACATGACAACCAGAAGCAGAAAAAGATACAGTGCAATTGTTATCAACAAGTTGGCCAACAGATAGAAGATTAGTGGATAAATGAGGAGAGACTAAAACAGTGGTCAAATCTGGTGATATATCACCCATAGCGGAGATAGGAAGTGTGTTACCATTAGCAGTTTGTATTTTTAGAGGTCCATTATAGGGTCTAAGATTACTAAGTAACTGAGGATCACTAGTCATATGATTAGAAGCACCTGAGTCTAATAACCAAGAAGAGCGAGCAGGTGGTGGATTACCTGAGATACCCAAAGCAGACAACGCAGAGATAACCATCTGTTGAACAATCTCAGGAGTGAGGGGAGTTTGAGAAGAACTAGGAGGAGCTGGAACTCGAGCGGGAGCAGACGACGAAGCAGAACTAGAGGTTAAAGTGGCAGCAGCAGCATAACTGGCTCCAATCTTGCGTGGTGGACGAGTAGGACATTCCCTAATGACATGGCCTGGTTTCTTACAATAATTGCAAACTTTTCGAGAGCACTGAAGAGCCATGTGACCAAACCCCTTACAACTGTAACACTGCACACTAGACATATCCCGAGGTCTGAATTTTCCTTGAGCCACATATGCCATGGGATTCGGTGCCGCGTGATTTTGATGTTCCAAAGAGTTACGAGTTAGAAGACGTTGCTCCTCCCTCAGTAATTCACCCAAACAACTATCCAGTGTTGGAATAGACTCGCGATTCATAAGACTAGACCTGACTGATTCAAACTCAGTTCTTAATTTCATAATAAACTGATCCCTCTTGGTGATATCATGGACAGCTTGCACAGCCTCCAAACTTTCCGGGGAAATCGAGGTATAAATGATATCTGTATATTCAGCCCAAAGATTAGAAAATCCAGAATAATACTCTTCAATTGTGCGAGATTCCTGAGAAAAATTTGCCAATTCAAATTCCAACTGGAGTCGCCGAGCATTGTTATTTTGAGTATAGACTTTCTTCAAGTAATCCCACATAGAGCGAGCTGACTTATAAGGCCTGAGATTAAGAACAATATTAGCCTCAACAGTCCCGATAATCCATGCCATAAGTCGGGAATCCTTAGTTTTCCAAGCAAGGTACTTCTCTTTTTCCTTCTCTTGATTAGGAGGCGGAATAGTCCCATCAATATGTCCCCACATGTCCCCTTTCCCTTCAATCAACAACTGAAAGTGAAAAGCCCATAACGAGTAGTTCTTCCCATTAAAACGAATACAAACGGAGTCAGTCTTCTCAATCGACATAGTGGAAATAGTATATAGATCGTCAAATTAAATTAAACACAATACACCAATCAAATGCTGTCCAAGCCCAACACGTAGCCCAACAAATAGACAATTAAGGGTTTAAATTGTCTAGCCCGTTTAGAATGTCCAAGCCCAGCAAATTCCCAAACCACTATTGAATCAGCCCAACCCAATTAAAACCCAGCAGCCCAACACAATTGACCCAGCAATTAAATAGCCCAACACGATTAAGCCCAACACAATTAAATCAACAGCCCTAACCCAGCAACCCACGAGAGACGATGACACACTTCGAAGCTGAAGGACGGACCAGAACCGACCAGAGAAGAACACCGAAGATGCCGACTGGAGGTGTCGGCGCAGAAGACACGAGGAGGAGCTGTAGGTGGTACCGGAAACGGAAGCGACGGCGTGCTGAAGACACGAAGAGAACTGCAGATGGTGCCGGACAACCTTCGATTGTGATTCACCCAAGAACCATAGATCCAACGCGAGCAGCACCCTCAACTACGATGAGTACTAGGAACAGATTTCTGAAAACCCTAAACGACACACTCGGTGAGTAATTTTTGGCTCTGATACCATGTCAATTTTGCGGAATGAATGTGTCGCGTGTCTTCCCATTGATTTATATAATCTTACAATGATATACAAGGAAATAATATACAAGGAAATACAATCAAATATAAATGGAAAGATAAATCAGAATATATTCTGATAAATCACGAATATATTCTGATAACACCCCCACCTTTTGTTGCCGCCGGACACCTAACCTCACCAACCACTGCTGCCTCTAACCACCCAATTCTCAAATCAGTTTTTGCTCAAATCACTATTTCTCTTGAATTCTGAGGAGCTTTTAGTTTCCCATTACCCCTATTTTTTAAGTAGTTATTAAGCATATAAAATCAAGTCACAGGGTGGAGCAGGATTTAATGCATCTTTGGAGCTTCATATCCATGTCAATTTTGCGGAATGAATGTGTCGCGTGTCTTCCCATTGATTTATATAATCTTACAATGATATACAAGGAAATAATATACAAGGAAATACAATCAAATATAAATGGAAAGATAAATCAGAATATATTCTGATAAATCACGAATATATTCTGATAACACCCCCACCTTTTGTTGCCGCCGGACACCTAACCTCACCAACCACTGCTGCCTCTAACCACCCAATTCTCAAATCAGTTTTTGCTCAAATCACTATTTCTCTTGAATTCTGAGGAGCTTTTAGTTTCCCATTACCCCTATTTTTTAAGTAGTTATTAAGCATATAAAATCAAGTCACAGGGTGGAGCAGGATTTAATGCATCTTTGGAGCTTCATATCCATTCTAGTTTTGATAGTTTTCAACAAAAAACCATAATAAAAAAAGGTGTGATGAAGGGCTCTCAAGTTTGTCAAAGATACTAAGTGGTCCAGAATTGACACTGATTAATCATAATTTTAACTTCACTAATCAAACACAACTTCACTTCTTGAAAATGCACATATTGATAGGATAATTAGCAAAATAACCTCCCCAACTTTTCTGATAAGTGTAGTTTCTATTTTTTGGATAGGGTAATTAGTGTCTTTTGGATAAAATTCTACCTAATTTATGTTATATTATATTTTGAAGGTAAACCTTTATATTTAACGAAGAATTGGAGAAAAAAATGCAAAAGTTGTAAAAAATGGCGAAATTCAAAAATGAGACTTAGGAGAGAAATATTACATTAAATGGGTTCGACTTAAATGGGCCCCAATAGACTTGTATTGGAAATTTTAAATTTTAGGGGAGAGAGAGAGAGAAAAACACACAGGAGGAAAAACGGAGAAGAGAACGGCGGCCGAAACAGAAGAAGAAAAAATAGGAGAAAAATAAAAGAAGAAAGAGGGGAGAGAGAAAAAAAGTGCTGCCAGCAGAAAGGAAAAGGAGAGAAAAAACGCAGAGAGAAGAAGAAAGAGAAAGGAAGAAAGAAAAGAAGGAAAAAATAAAGAGAAAAAAGAAAAGAGAAGGCGGACACCAAAAATTTCACGTCACGTTTCGTTAATTTTTGGTGATATCGTTCCACTTTTGTGCGTTCTTATTTTTACAGTATGAATAACTAATTTTTATATTAAGGAAAACAAGTTGCAAATATTCTGTTTTCGAACCCGACTGCTACAGTTTCTCTCTAGCGACTCTCCCAGATGGAGAGTCATCCCGAAACATCCAAATCCATCCTTTCTGAACCAATCGACTGAACCAATCGACCCACTGAATACCGGCCTCATGCCAAAAATATATGACCACTTGCAGGCGGTGGCTCTAGGTGGAAACCCTAGCGCCGTCGCTCGCCAACAGGCTTCTTCAAGGGCCGAAAACTCGATCCACACAGATCCGCCTGCTATTAAGACTCACGCGCCTCACCGGAGAGCTGTGCAGGCATTTCCGACTCCGGCGAGCTCGGCTCACCCTCCCGGCAGTGCGCCGGCAGCGCGTGTACCCCACGCTTGGGCGGCGCGTGGGCCCCACGCGCCCCACACACCAACGACACTGAGACAGCAGCTTCCTCGTGATGTGCCAATGTCATTCCACCCACCCGTTCCACTGTCAGGTACTTCCCACACCCAAGTTCAGAGGCTGGCAAATATGTTCGAAAAAAGGGATTTTACTTTGAGGTTTAGAGTGGAGGCGAAGGAGTTTGTTGTATCTGTTAGTGAAGTCGGCATTGTAAGGTTGAGATAATGGGGTCCGAGGATATCGAATGCCATAAATATGGGGAGGTTTGGTGCGTTGTGGGTGTTGAATATGGTGGATAGATTGAGGGGGGCAAACAAGTAGGAGGAGTTCGTTGCTAAGTTTACTGAGACCTCGAGAGCTTTTATGGCACAGCGGTGTGGAAACAATCGAGGTAGGTATCTAACGATAGCACAATACGGGGAGAAGCGACGAAAAGGAGTGGTGATGGTACCAGAAGGTGTGAATGGAGAGGGATGGGCGTCGATTCTGCAGATGTTTCAGGCAGTTGTCGATTTTTTTGTCATTAGAGATAAGGCTAAGCATCAATCGGTTAAAGCCAACAATTTACAAGGGAGAACTTATGCTGAAGTTACGGCAAACCGTCGATCGAGCAAAACACGAAAAAGCCAGTGCTGTTGCGAAAGGAAAGTGAGGTGTATGGGAATGATATTCGCGCACGAGCCCCAACTCCTTTAAACGAAGGTCATTCATTGAGGCCTAATTTGAAGGAGACAAGGCCAGAAGTTGCATTGAACAGTTTGTTAAGTACTATTGACATAAGGGCGCGAGTCCAGGTTGAAAGCTGAGGTCGACGAGTTATTGAGGCTATTGGGAGATGGAGCTCTAGAGGGCTCCAAGATGATTTGTTGTCACAAGTGCGGGGTTGATATGTCTGAGTATCCAGCTATGAAGTTACAATCGAAATTGGTACAATCTAAAGATGAGCAGATGAGGATTGAGCCCATTTGTGAGAATCAAATAGGGTATGACGTAGAGTGTAATGGAGATGACAATGGTGTAGTTTCGGTGGAAAGGGGTACGGATGGAAAATACTCGGGATATGAGGCATATCAGGAAGTGAAACCTCCGTTGAAGGAAGGGGAACAGAGAATGGCAAGTACGAATTTGTTGTTTTTGAATGAGACCACAGAGAAGATTTGTGCAGTTACGAATGAGGTAGATTTGATCGCATCTACAAAGGGAGTGGGGTTGATAGAGGAAGAGATTGGTATAATGATGGTCAAGGAATCAAATCCGACATTGACACAAGAGCAAGAGGTGCAGGTTCGACAACTACGATTGTGAATACTTACATTAGAAGGTATCATAAGTCTGTTAGAGGAAATGAGATGGGGAATGAAAAAGCGATAGTGGTGTGGGTGGATGGCGGCAACAACGGAACTATGAACAAGGGTGTTGTATAGGGAGAAGAGGGGGAAGGACAGATCTTTGAGCCTGTTGGGTGCTGTGATAAAGGGGAGATAGTGGAAGTTAATGCTCTTGACGTTAGACCTCCAGCTTCAAATTGGGTTCTCCAGAAAATTCAGGAATTCAACAAGATGGTGGGTGTGTCCTGCGATGGCTATGAAAATAGACTTGTGCGTTTGAGGAGCTAGAGGCTAGTAGGGGACATGGGATGTATACATCAGGAGGGAAAACTAAAAGAAAGGGGGACCGTGAGCTTAGGAAGCTTGAATGCTCGATAAACTACGATGTTAGAGAGGGTGACTAAAAGAGAGGGTTGCTGGGGAAGGATGAAGGTGAGTTTAAATGATCCCAAAAATCATTAGCTGGAATGTAAGGGGGCTCAATGATGTTGGGAAAAGGTTAGATGTCCGAAACATGTTAAGGGGTTGGGGGGCTGATCTTGTGTGTTTACAAGAAACGAAGTTAGAGGTCGTCTCGATGACTGTTGTGAGTTCTTTATGGGGAGGACAACATGTCGGGTATCAGTTTCTTGGAGCTTCAGGAGCATCAAGAGGTGTGCTTGTCATGTGGGACACTCGAGTTCTTGAAATTGAGAAGGTTAGTGGAGGTTTATTCTCTCTATCTATTTCTTTCAGTAATGTTGGGGATAGATTCAGGTGGATGTTTATTGGAGTTTATGGGCCGAATTCAGATGAGAACAGAAGGGGCTTGTGGGATGAGTTGGCTGGTATGATGGCTTGGTGGAACTTACCAGTGTGTATCGGGGGTGACTTTAATGTGGTTAGGTTTCCTTCTGAGAGGTCGAGTGGTGGGAGACTAACAGGGGCTATGGAAGATTTCTCTAGTTTTATTAGTGAAAATATGTTGGTGGATCTGCCTATGATGGGGGGAGAGTTTACTTGGTCATCTAATCGAGATCAACATGTTCAATCTCGTATAGACCGATTTTTGATTAGTGGTGAGTGGGAGGCTAAGTACGATGATGTCATTCAGAGAAGATTGGTGTGAGTGTACTCAGATCATTTTCCTATCTCGTTATCTGGGATTGTAAGGGGTAGTAGAAGACGACCTTTTAGGTTTGAGAAGATGTGACTTAAAGTTGAAGGTTTTGAGGAGCGAGTTCGGAATTGGTGGGCCTCTTACGATTTCAGGGGGTCTCCTAGTTATATTTTACATAAAAAATTGAAGGCATTGAAGGGGGATTTAAAGAAGTGGAATGGGGAAGAGGTAGGAGACATTGACTGTCGCAAGAATCAGGGTCTATTAGACATAGAAGAGTTGGGTAGACAGGAGAAGAGTCGAAGGTTGGATGGGGCGGAAAGGGAGAGGCGTGGAAGGTTAAGGAGAGAGCTGGAGAGATTGGTGGAGATGGAAGAGATTGCTTGGAGACAGAAATCTAGGGTAATGTGGTTGAAGGAAGGCGACAAATGCACAAAGTTCTTTCATCGGGTCGCTAATTCTAATCGACGCAATAATTCTATTACATTGTTGGAGGTCGATACGGTTACGTATGACGACCCACAAGTTATTGTGGATCAGCAGGTGAGATTCTATCAGAATCTTTACCGGGAGCAATTTGTGTGGAGGCCTGAGTTGGATGGGCTGGACTTCTTCACGATTACCGAAGAGGATGCCAGTAGGGTTGAGAGACCATTTGAGGAGGATGAAGTTAAGGATGTGGTGTTTAATATGAATGAGGATAAGGCCCCTGGACCAGACGGCTTCTCATTCTCATTCTCATTCTATAAGGCCTGTTGGGAGGTGGTGCGAGCAGACATCATGGATACAGTCACTTATTTTTTCGAACGGGGCTGGTTTATGAGAAGTCTTAATACCACGTTTATTGTGCTTATTCCTAAGAAATCGAGAGCGTCTGATATCAAGGACTATCGTCCTATTAGTTTGGTCAGTGGGGTGTACAAGATTATGGCTAAAGTGTTGGCGAATAGATTAAAGGTGTTGGGAAAAATGGTGTCTAAGTTCCAGAACGCTTTTGTGAAGGGGCGTTAGATCTTGGATTCGGTTCTTATAGCGAACGAATGCATTGACTCAAGAACACGGGCAGGGGGTTTCAGGGATGTTGTGTAAGCTTGATATTCAAAAGGCGTATGATCACGTCAATTGGGGATTCCTTATGTATATGCTCAGGCGATGCGGTTTCGGGGATAGATGGTGCAAGTGGATTCAATTCTGTATCTCTACGGTGTCGTTTTCAGTATTAGTTAATGGCAACCCTGAAGGGTACTTCCGAAGTAGTAGAGGTTTGAGACAAGGTGACCCGTTGTCCCCCTTGTTGTTTGTTATTGTGATGGAGGCATTCAGTAGAATGATTGAGAAAGCCGTGAGAGAGGGTTTGTTAAGAGGCTTTGCGGTTGGTCACCTACAGGTCTCTCATTTGTTATTTGCAGATGACACATTAATTTTTTGTGATGCAGACGACATGCAGATTAGTATTTTTTGTGATGCAGACGATATGCAGATTAGGAACTTGCGTCGCTTGCTCCTGTGTTTTGAAGCGGTCTCTGGGTTGAAAATAAATCTGGGGAAGTCTGAGGTTATTCTAGTAGGGGATGTTGATAATGTGGAGGAACTGGCGGCAATATTGGAATGTAGAGTTGCACAATTGCATATGTCTTATCTTGGGCTCCCTTTAGGAGCGAAATTCAAAAGTAAACAGATTTGGAATGATATTCTTGAAAGGGTGGAGAGAAAGTTAGTGGGATGGAAGCGTATCTATCTTTCTAAAGGAGGTCATCTTACTCTCATCAAATCCACTCTCTCTAATCTCCCAACCTATTTTCTATCATTGTTTCCTATTCCCGTTGCATTGGGAAATAGATTAGAAAGAATTCAGAGAGATTTCCTCTGGGCAGGTTTGGGAGAAGAGTGGAAATTTCACTTGGTCAAATGGGGTGACGTTTGTTCCCCTGTCGGTGCATGGGGTCTTGGACTGAGGAGTCTTGTATTATTTAACAAAGCTTTATTGGGCAAGTGGCTGTGGCGATTTGGAAAGGAGAGGGAGAGCTTCTGGAGAGAAATCATAGGATGAAGTATGGTGTTATGGATGGGGGCTGGTGCTCAGGTGAGGGTCGTGGTTCTTATAGGATGAGCCTATGGAGGTATATCAGAAAAGGATGGAACGACTTTCAGATTAGATTGGCGTTCGTGGTGGGAAATGGTACGAAAGTCAGATTTTGGGACGATAGTTGGTATAGAGTTCAACCATTAAAAGAGCGGTTTCCTTCTTTGCATCGTATTGCCTTGGAGCCCTCAGCTATGGTAAGTGATGCTATGGCGATCAATAATGGGAGTCATAGCTGGAACATCGCTTTCGGGAGGGGCTTACATGATTGGGAACTGGATGACTATGCGTTGTTTCTGGCCTCTCTGTATGATGTGCACATTCAGGTAGGAGATGATGACTATAGCAGGTGGAGGATGGCACGAAATGGCTTGTTTTCTGTTCGCACTTATTACAGTACTGGAACCTATGGTGAGTTCATTCCCCTGGAAAAGAGTTTGGCAGAGTAAATTACCTCCAAGGGTGGCCTTTTTACTGTGGACGGTTGTGAAGAGGCAGGTGTTAACGGCGGATAATCTACGTAGAAAGGGCTATTATATTACGGAGTGGTACTACATGTGTAAGAGGGATGAAGAAACGATTGATCACCTGTTCATTCATTGTGACAGTGTTCGTTGGTTGTGGAATGATATTCTGGCTTCGCATCATATGAGTTGGGTATTGCCAAGACGTATAGAGGAGGTGGTGCAAGCGTGGAAGAGAAAGTTTAGAGATAAGAATAGCAAACTCGTTTGGGAGCTCATTCCAGGATGCATGGTTTGGTGTGTGTGGAGAGAAAAAATGGTCGATGCTTTGAAGATCTAACACGGACTACAGAGCAATTTAGAAAAAAAATTTACTTGACTTTGTATAGTTGGTTTAAGGCTGCAACTATTAGTCCGATAGAAGGGTTGTCTAATTTTTTAGTGTTTATATCTTGTTTAAACTGATAATGCACTCCTTGTGTATTATCTCTTGATTTTTGATTTATAATATAACGCGATTACCTATCAAAAAAAAATATTAAGGAAAACAATGTAGTCAACTTGTGATCCTTTATTTTTCTATTCAAGATTTATGTGATTTATTTATTTATGTGTTGGTTTTATTACGAGTTTAATGCATTAAATTACATGATCAATAATTTGATGATTATACAAGTTTTTTACGAATCGAGAGGTGCGTTTAAGATTTAGATCATATAGTAAAATCCGGTAAATTAGTATAATGTATAGGGATACAAATGCAAATTATTGTAGTCATAATATAAATTCTTAGAACTAGTGTTTCGTTTAACTAAAATTGATTCACATAGAGATATGGACTTTAATTAGTTAAAAGGTTCAATGAGAACTCGATATGGGTAAATAGAATAAAAGAATTCGATCGAACACTACATTAGGTTATGAATCTTGAATTAAAAATTAAAGTGATCAATAGATGAAATTGTTATGCCCTAATATTCATCACATATTTGAATCTTCAATTATCCGTTGTATGCAATCTTTTTATATTTTCAATTAGTTAAAACTAGTTAGGAAAAATACTCACATTCATTATAATTATTTACTTGTTTTTGTCAAATAGGAGTTAGAAAAATTATATTAAATCTTAAAGTATAGTCTTCGTGGGAACGATATCCGGACTCAAGGGTCCACTAAACTACTTGTTACGATATCGTACACTTGCGATATAAAAAACGCAACACTTTCATTTCGGCACAATATCCCCCCGGATCAACCAGGACGCAATACAACATTTTCATCCTTTTCTCTATGAAACTTTATAAAATGACAAATTTATCCTCCTCTTTAAATTAACAAAATGCCCTTCCAACGAACCCCTCTCACCTCCTACTTAACCCCATTCCAATACCATCAAAGCACAAAAAGATCATACAATGCTCCTTAGCTTAACTGGAATTTTTCAAAAAGTGCAATTGTTGTTGCTGTTCAAAATGAAGAAATTGTTGTTGTAATAATTGTATTTGTACCTGTTGTTACTGCATTTGTTCTAGTTTCCTATTCCCCACCAACAACCACCAGAACCTTTAAAATCGCCATCCTAGCCACCACACCAGTGGCTACAAAATCCTCCAACCTCCTCCTACTTCTACAGTAAATTAATTTTTCACCAACCCCAAATATGCACTTTTTGATTATCCTAGACACACACTCTTACCGGTGAGAGTTTCCCTGTGGAGTTAGAACTTAAGGTAGACTCAAATGACGAAGTGATTTCTAGCATAGGGGAATACAAGAAAGAATGCACATCATGATTAAGAAAATTCCCCTTTACCCCTTCCCATTTCCATTTCCATTTCCATCATTCTTCAATGTCTCAATTTCGACTTCTACAACTTTCCTTCTGACAGTGACGGGTGGGGTTAATGTTGTGGTTGGGCAGTGGTGGTAGCAATGGTGGGCAGAGAAGTGATGGAGAGTGGTGGTGGGGAGTCCATTGGGTAAGAGTCAAAAAATGGGCAGGTGAAATGTCGTGGTCCAAAAACTGTGTTTTAATGGGGACCTATTTGCACTTTTTCAAAAAATTGAGGTAACTATTGCAATTAATTCTTTTTTTCTTTGTTTATTTAAGGAGAAGAATAAATCCATAATGTACATAAGGATGTTCACACCCTCACATGGGGTGAGGTGACAATCATGTGAAAGTGTGGACACCCTTATGTACATAAAATTTTGTACATGTAGCATATTTCTACACACAAATAGGTGTTCCCCCTTTTTTTGGTAATATTTAATTCACATGGGGACCACCCCTATGTGAGTATCTGTAATTTTCTGGAAGAATTTTCTGCTATAAAATTGTATGGAGAATAAGGACGGAAATGTTGCATTCCACAAAGTTTGGGTGATTTAGCGATATTGCATTAAAATGAAAGGTTATGGATATTTTTTCAATTACCCCATATATATATGGTGGTTTGGGAAATGGAACAAGGACTTGGAGATGAGAGGGAAGGAGATAACTTGTGGAGTTAAAGAGTAGGTTGGGTGCAGGTGGCAGGCGGGCTGCAAGCGATGACAACTTCGATGGTGCTTAGGTAAATGGCGATGCCAGATTAGTTTTTCAATTTTTTAGCCGTTTGGTATAGATCCTTTAAAGTTCATGTTTTTTCAAACTCATTTTTAATCATACATTCTCCCACTAAAATAATTCTACACTTGTTTCATGTATTCTAACAACACATTATCAAAAATAAAAATAAACAAATCCCTTTTCACAAAATTTATTATAAAAAAA